>VZRI01012591.1:5396-22510 GCA_013397515.1 Upupa epops | reverse complement strand
CACCCCCATCCCCGCTCCCTTTTATAGGTACAATAATCAGATAAAATATTTCTGGAAGACTATTTACAAACTTCCCCACAGCCATCAATCTTACCGTTAAGAAAGGAACGGAGGAAGATCTCTCTAACCTCAAGAAGCTGCTAATGCAACCGAGCGATTTAATGGTGGGGGGGGTTTGTAGGGTTGTAGGGAGGGTTTTTTTAACCACCCCCCCCCCTCCTGCTGCCATTACGATGGAATACATAATAACATCAATAATTAAATATAAATTGGATTTAATATTTTATGCTGGCGACATGTAATTTACACTCTACCCGAGAAATCAAAAGGTCACGTCTGAAGGAAAAGGCAAGAAGTAGGGGGAGATGGGCTGCTCCCTCAAATGGGTCCTGCCAGACGGCCTCGAACCCTGCTGGAAGGGAGGCTCCGAAATTCCTCCTGGGAAGGGAATGAAGAGCTTTATTTGAGGGGAGGGGGGAAAGGGAAGAGAGGGTTAGTGGCTGGGTTGCACGTAGTATGATTGTCTCCCCTGCTGTATCCTCCTGGATCTGGTGGTTCCTGGTGCAGGATCCTTCTCAGCTTGGTTTTAATCATGTGCTGATGGTGATGGCTGTAGGGCTGGGGGAGAGAAGAGCAGCTCCCAGCGCTGCTGGATCTGAGCATCCTCCAAGAATCGCTGCTCAGGAGGCCAAGGTGATGCCACCGTTACGGCAGTGCTTCGGCCCCATTGATCGCTGTGGGATTACGGCAGACTTCGGTGGCTCGCCAGCCGGGACCGCCATGGGGATTCAGGAACTAAACTGCCTGGGTTATTTCTGGAACGTTTGAGAGATTTTATTATTCTATTCCCCTCGGCCATCAGGTTGTCCAGCACCTCATCTGCTGTTGGCATTCGTACGGGGGCTTTTGAACCCACAGTGGCTCTCTTTGCCGTTCACTTTACATCTTGAATTAATTAAAAGTTGCCTAGAGATGTTTGATTTTTGCTGGGGTGGGATCTTCCAGCTTTCCAGCCCCTCATCTTCATCCCCTTCTTCATCCCCCTGGGTTAGGAGCCAGCAGGCAGCACCACCCCCTGTTTGTAGAATGAAGACCCTTGAATAGGACCATAGAGGATGTGTGAGGAACTCTTGAGCTTTCCTGAGGGCTGTGCTGGGCTCACTGGGGTGCGGGGAGAGAAGATCCCCATGGTGACTGGGAGAAATTATTGCTCAAGACTGTGGGCAGAGAGGTTTGGGGTTCGTCTGGGCTGCCCAGAGGATGTTTCTTTGCAAGGGAGGCTTCTGCTTTTTTAAAGGTTGAGCAATGCAGTAGGGCAAAGCTCTTCTTCACTCTTCTTCTTCTCCCCAGGGTGATTTAAGCTCTTGGCTGAGACGAGGAAGTTGGTAGAAACCAGTACAGATAGCGGTTGCTTTTGGGGTCTCACCTGGCACGAAAGTGGCTGAGGCAGGTAGAACTAGGACAGGGCTGCACGGAGAGAGGCTGGGAGCTGCTTCTTATGTGGATGTGAGAAGCTTTGAGGCTGAAAAAGAAAGGTTGCAGGCTGAGAGGGGGGAAACAAATCCTCTTTGGGAGTTGGGGGGTGGCCGCTTGGTGATGCTGGCTGGGATTTGGCTGTTGTGTGGGGTGGGATCCAGCTGCCAGTTGGAAGAAGGGCACAGCTGGGAATATGTGCACTGGCTTTGAGGGAGGATTTAAGGAGACCATGGACAGATGAGGAAAACCCATCACTGTGCTGGTGCGAATGGCTGAGGGTGGATGTCATCCACCACCCACTTGGGTTTTCTTGCTGGGGAGCCTGGGCTGTGATGCTCAAAATGCCTGGATCTCATTTTGGGTGTAGTTTGTCCAGATTTAGCTCCTTCCATCAAATCTATGAGCGGGGTCAGTCCAGGAGGTTGAGCAGCCTGTGACCAAGGTGGAACAACCCTCACTGATCCTTCTACTAATTGAATGCTTTGTTTTCCCAGTCTCTGTGGCCAAGGTAAATAAAACCCCACAACGGGTGACTTTCCACACCCTCAGGGAGTCGGAGTCACTCAGAACTGAGCAGAAAATGCCCTGTTTCATTTGAAAGTCACGGATGTGGCCACAGTTTGGCTTTTTGCTGAGCCAGACCCCCACCAGCCTAGAGCATCTCATGGAGCCCAGCCCCAATGGAGACGTTTGGGACAGGGTGCTGGCTGGGAGGGTCAGTTCCTGCCTCTGGATCTGGGTACTTGCTGGGCTTAAGCCTGATCCTACTGTTTGCATCGTCTGGAGAGTGACAACTGCTGCCTTTCAGGGGCAAAATTTCAGGGATCCCAAATGATTGAGAGGTTCTCCCCAAAATATGAGGGTCCCTCTTTCAGAGACCTCATTGTGTTGCACGATCCAAGCTGATTTGCTCCCAAAAGCACTCAGGGATGAGGTTTATAGGGTCATTTGGCTCTCAGTGTCTTTATGAGGCTTTGGAGTCCACTTGCAATAGAGGGGGGTTTTTCAGGGCTAAATGGTTTTGATCAAGGATGCAGCACATGGAGGTGGTTGGGCCACCGTCTCTGGAGGTGTTCAGGGTTAGGCTGGCTGAAGTGCTGAGTGGCATGAGCTAGATGGCAGAGGTTTAGGGTTACTTGGTTGGTTTTAGGTTGGACTAGATGATCTTTAAGGTCTTTTCCAGCCTCATCAGTACTGTGTAGTTTTTAATCCCTCCAGCCCTTGGCCATCCCAAGCTTCTATCAGCACCTGCCTGTGGAGGAGGAAGGGTCTAATGAATTGCAAGCCCCTACCTTCTCGGGGCTAAAATTTCGTGGGCTCCCTCCAGTTTTATTTTACTCCAGTCTTTGAAAAATCTCTATAAATCTATAAATCCCTTATTCTTGCAGCTTATGGTGCCCCTAAAAGGGCAAGCAGCTGGTTTCAAAGGGCAACCCTGACTCTTAATTGCTCTTAAGAGCCTATTGTGATTTTTATGGACAGGATCATGGGACTCAGGGCTTGCTGGCTAGCAAAGGAACCACTGGGCTTCTCTGGTGCTTTGAAGTTGGGAGTTCAGGAGGGGGTTTGGTAGTAGAAGAAGGTTTTGATGGTGGAGTCCAAGCCTGTTCCCATGTGTCTTTGTCCCCTGTATAGCCTGCAGCACCTTTTCAGGGTCAGGACCAGGAGAAGTTCAGTGGGAATTGCTGAGATCCACTCTTGGACTACAAATTTTTCCACTTTTACAGCTTTTAAAGATTTTTGGTGCCAGAGGAAGGTTTTGATGGAGGAATGAGGGCCCTTCCCCTTGTATCTCTGTCCCCTGTCCAGGCTGCAACACCTTTTCAGGGTCATAACCAGAACAAGCTCAATGGGGATGGCTCAGAACAAATCTCAGACGACTTATTCCCATTTTTAAAGTCCTTTGGTGTCAGAAGTAGGTTTTGATGGAGGAATCAGGGCCCTTCCCCACATGTCCCTGTCCTCTCCACAGGCTGCAGTACCTTGTCAGGGACAGGACCAGCACAAACCCAGCTGGGATGAGCGAGACCCAGTCTAGGACTACACATTTTCCCAGCTCTTAAAGCACCAAAATCCAGAGGCACCTCCTGCCACCCCGGTTTTGTAGGGCCGAGCAACTTTAATCTTTAAAAGATGAACCCTGCCAAGCTGCAATCCCATCGACACACTATTATTTTCCATCTTTATTCATCCCCAGATGCAGCACGAATGGCTCCCTTCAGGCCATTCATAATCGGCAAATGCTTTTAAGACCTTTAACAGTCGCACGCTCCCCTCTGCAAGGTGCCTGCTTTATTGTCTGCGCCAGTCGCTCTGAGGAATCGCTTCTCTAATGTTTTGCAAGGGACCGGCCTGAGTGATTGATGGACAGGATTCAAGTCGCTGATAGCCGGTCACTTAATCTGCAATCACGACTGTCCTGATCAATTTGAGAGGCAGAGGGCTCATGCGCAGCGAGGGCGGGATGGCCAAAGTTACCTTGGCTGTCGAGGGATTCTGACTCAGAGCAACCAGACCCAGGGTTGGGTTGTCTGAGGGAGTCGGGGAGGTTAATCCCAGCTCAGCATCTGGATTTTTGACTTCTGTATCCAGGCCTGTGGATGCTGCTATCAAGGATGCTCTGCTGCTCCTTTAGTTCTGCCAGCGGTACCTCTTTTCTTACCTGCTCCTTGTGCTCTCCCCGATGCCAGTGAACTCTCCCTGCTCCAGGTAAAGGCTTTTCCATCTGCAAACTCCCCTCTGCAGTAGGAATTATCTGCATCTTGACCATCCTATTGGTGGGCTGAGATGAGCAGGATAGGGACCCCATACAGACCCCATACAGACCCCATGCCTGGGCTCGTGTCCCTGTAGCAAAGCAGCCACGGTCACCCCATTGGAGAACTTCCTGCTGGGGTTCAACTCTTCTTCCCCGTTGCAAAGAGAATCACTCTCCAACCAGAAAAGTTGAGCAGCTCTTTGTTTCACCACCACAACCTTTTGCAACGGAAAGCAATTAGAGCCAACGGCTCGGAGGCTCGGCCTCCCCAACTTGATCTGCCTTGTCACGTCCCATTAACTTCGGGTTCAGCACTAATCCCTGCCCTGAAATATATAATGAAAGACATTCAAAATATATCAAAATGGCATTGGTATTGATTTATTAATGCTAGGGAATGCTGCCCTAATTGAATTTAGGTCCAGGAAGTCAGTTAATGCAGCTGACAGTGATACAGGAATCCAATCTCCCCAGTGCACACAGTTGGGACTTTATTCCCCCTCCCTCCCCTCTCTTTGTTGTCAGTTGGATAAATAACAAATCAATTTAAATTTCAACGAGGTTGCTAAAAACAAGGCAGCACCTGCCTCGGCCAGTCGCTCTGTCGAGGTTTCGGCTGCTGACAAAGGTCAGGGAGGTTCAGTAGGAGATGGAGGTGCTCTCAGGTTTTGCTTGGGGGAGGAGGTGGTTCTTGGTGCTGATCCCCTCTCTGGAGGCTGGGGACCGTGTTTGTCACTGATGGGTAGATAAATGCAGATAACTAACTGTTGTTTTTCCTTTGCTCCTAACCCAGAGGCTCCTTGTTCTCCAAACCCCACCTGCACTTGGACCTGCAGATGCTGTGGGGCTGTGCTGGAGCAACACAGGTCAGTCCGTCCCCCCTCCACCCAAGACTCCAGGGTTGTGTCTCTGCCTGACCTACCCAGCAATTCTTATTGTCCCTTCTGTTTTGGGGTGTAGCCAGACATCTCTGCGAGGGAGCAGCTGTTCAGTGCTGCCTCTGGAGCATCCCATGGTCACGCCTTGACTGGTCATCAAGCTCATTACCCCTCAGCTCAAGTTTAGCCTGAACAAACTAAACTCTTACTGCTAATTGGGTTTCAGACTAATCAGTCGATACCTCTCCTCTGGACTTGCAGAGCCCGGTCGCTCAGCATCATCTTATTTCAATTTCTCAGGGCTTCTTTGGGGTGGTTTTTTTTTTGAAGCCCTGAGAAACCCTCATGGCTTTTTCTGTTTGAAACCCAGCCCTGCTGGTCAAGAAGGCAGAGGAGCCCCGAGTTAATTAAATCAACAGCTAACGGTGGAGGTTACCCACAAAAGTGAACCTTGGTGCCCCTAAAACCACTGACCAGAGAATGGCTGGAAAAAACCAAAACCACAGTTGGAGTGAAATGGAAAAAGAAATCTTCAGCTCTGTATCACTTCAGCTAGCCACAGGTATCCGAATATTAATTGCTCTTTGACTTGATTTTGTTGTGGGATTAAGGGCACATTGTGGCTTGTGAAGATCTTCTAGGAGCCACAAGGATGGATGCAAAATCCATCCGTTAAGCATTTCTTTGCCTGCTGGAATCCAGGAGGATGCTGCTGGAGTTCTAGCCTCCCACTGCAGTCACTCTGCCAGCTCAGAGCAGCTCCTCTGGCTCTCCGGAGCCATAAGGTTCCCCTCTGACAGCTTGAAGCTCCTTGTTCCTGTGGGGAGGGTATGGACTGTGATTCTCCCTAAGGTTTGGGTGCAGCACTGATTTCTTTGCCCACAGTGAAACCCCTGCTTGTTGGAGGTGGATGCAGGATCCTGCCTTCTCCATCTATTCCCAAATCACCAATGGATGGACCTGGAGATCTGCAGGGAGGTACCTGGTGTGGGGAAGCTGTAAGACACATGGGATATTTTGAGATGGGGATGAGCTGCACAGCAGGATTTTCTCTCCTGCAGTGGTGCTGCTTGGTTCTGGAGGACCCATCCCCATGCATTCTCTTGGGCATCCCCTGCAGCCCAGCACAGAAGGGCTCTGATGGACATGAAAACCCACCGCATCCTGATCATTGCTCAGACCAGCATGTGACTGGCAGCAAGGAGGTTTCCTGAGGACAGAAGCAGCACAGAGCTGCCAAATGAGCTGCCTCAGGCCCTGTGTTTGCGGAGCTGGGAGCCATCAGAGTGTAAACGGGCACCTCAGGGCTCTGCATCACTCTCCCTGCCCTCTGGCTGGGTGACGGGGGCAGTCGCTCGGTGCCTCTTTCAAACTCATAAATCCAGGCGATCAGAGCAGGGGGATCCAGTCCAGCCCATAAGTCACGGGATGTCAGCTAAACCCGTGGATGTTAAAACTCTACAGCAGTGAATAGTTTTAATTTCCTGGCTCTAACAGCTGAGTTGACACTAATGGCAGATGAAAGCAGAGATTTCCCGGTTGGTCCAGCCTCAGCCTGGATGGACGAAGCCAGGAGCTGGGGCTGTTAACAATGCAGCTCTTTATCCCCTGAAACTCAGATCCATTAACCTGAGAGATGTTAATTACAACAGAAATTACCTATGAAAGACCTTGCTCCGGAGCCTGAATGTTTGCAGCCAGTAATAACTTGAGTTCTCCATAAAGCTGGTGCCATTTATTTGGGGAAGGGGGGGAGGGCTGGGGTTTATTTTGGGTTGTTTTCGGTTTTGGATGAGGTTGGGTTTGTTTGGGTTTGTTGGTTTTGTCTTAAATGCTTGGCTAATGTAATAATTAACATCCGCTTGGCCCTGCCTTTGGCCCTGAGGCTTCGTGCCCACCGTGGGGATTGTCTGCGGGAGCCTTCGTGTCCTTCAGCAGCCTTGGAGGAGGGTGATAAATGAGGCTACAATGGGTGTTTTGGGGTCTCTAACTGCTGGGAGTTGCCATCAAAGCACTGGTTATGGCACTCCCTCTGCTATGGGGATGCTCTGCAGCAGCACCTGCCCCACAGCACCTTCTCTCCTGGAAGATGAACCAGACAGTGGTTCAAGTCACTCGCAGAGCCTCTTCCCCACCAAGAGCAGAGAGGAGGCTGCTTCTGGGAGTGGGAGAAGAGTGGAGATGCTAAAGAAGAAGTAGGATGTCTGCAAACCACCTTGTTTGGCTCTGTGTCAAAGCACAACCCTGAGAGGCGGCTGTGCGGTGGGTGATGACGGCCCCATCGCTGTGTGCTCAGACAGCAGAGCTCAGGACACTCAGGTTGGTGGTCAAAGGCAAGCTCTGGGGTGCTTGGTGGCCCTGTTGTGCCCTTGCAGCTGAGCAGCCCTAGGGGTGCCTGGAGCTGGTTCCCTTGGGCAAGGATGAAGAAAATCTCTGTCCCAGCCCTTCTCCAGTGCAAATGGAGCTGCTGGAGGTGGAGGAACCATCAGGTCATGATCCCTACAGAGCTGGGAACTGGCGTCATCTCAGGCCAGGAGCAAGGGGGAAGTGAGGAAAGACCACTCCATGGGGTGACCACTGCTGGGAACAGGAAAACAGAAGCGAGGGGCTGTTGCACCATTGTGAGAACTCCTGGGACCTGGTCCCTGTGTTGGTGCTTTCCTTGCTCTGGCAAACGGGGTGCAGGGCCTGGGACAGCCTGTCTTGGGAACAGTGTGGTAGTGAGGGCTGAGTGGGTACCGACTCTCTTTCCCAGGGTTTCCCATGGATAACAGCAGCCTTTGGCCCAGATCAGTGGTCCTGATGACTCTGCTTGGGCCTGGGGAAGGGATGTCCCTGTCCCAGTGGGGACAGGCAATGGGAGCATTGGAGTGAGGCAGAGATAGTCCTTGTTTAAACCTGCTTTTCCTCTTCTCTCTTCCACTGCTGCTGCCTTTTCTTGGGTGATGTTGCCCCTGCCAGTCCCCGACACTCCAAACCTGGGGCCAAGCAGAAGTGGTGATGAGCAACAGCCCTGCCCGCCACCCCGACAGGCATCAGCGCTGTGGTGGGTGAAGCTGTTCCCATCTGACTCCTCATTAACAAAAACCATCTCCAGCTCCCAGGAAGAGGGTCAAATGGGGACCTTGGAGGGATGAGTGGTCCTTGATGGGGAGGCAGAAGGTGATGGCCCAGGCTGTGTGTGACTTGTGGAATAGGATGGGCTCTGCCCAGTTGCCTCTTTGGCAAAGAAAGGTGATTGTCAAATGGGCAGACAGAGCAATAGGAGGAGGGGTCCTGGTTTGAAGCTGGAGAAGGGCAAAGTGAGGCTGGACAGGAGGACAGAGCTGTTGAATCTGAGGCTGGGGGATCCCTGGACCAGGCTGCCCAGAGAGGGGCTGGAGGCCCCATCCCTGGAGCCACTCAAGCTCAGGCTGGCTGGGGCTCTGGGCAACCTGGGCTGGAGAGAGATGGCCCTGCTTGGTGCAGGGGGGTTGGACTGGATGCCCTTTGGAACTCCCTCCCAACTCAACCCACCCTACGATTCTGTATTTCATATGATATCTATTATTAACATAACCTTGCATCTGCTTCTTTGCTGCATTCACCTCATCCCCGACACCATTCAGCTCCTCCTGGCTGCAGGGCACCAGAGCCTGGACTCCTCACTTCATTTGAGCCATCAACATCTCCTGTGGCAGAGCCCTCAGGGAACCCAGAGTGGAAAATATTGTGTTCCTCACCCCAACCCCCCCCCCCCCCTGCTTAATGAGCACATTAACAACCAGCCCCCGTTTATTTATAACGACTTAAAAATCTCCGAAGACGCTCCTCTATATAAAGCAGGACATCAAATCCCAGCCCTGTAATGGGTCATTAATGTATTTTAAGCAAGAGAGGACAAGTTTGCCTTGGCAGAGAAGAGGATCAAAAATGCTTTTATAGCAAAATGGCCAAGAGTGCCTTTTTGATTGCCTCCAAATTCCCAGTGAATAAATGAATAATAGAAAAATAAATGAATAATGGATATATCAGTGGATTAGAGAGAGCAGCGGACGGGTAAGGAGTCACCCTCTACCCCTGCCAGGGTATTTGTTTGACAGGGTAAACTGGGAAAGTCAATACAGAAGGTGTGTGGGGACACGGTAGGACTCTCCTGCTTTCGTTGCTGTAGGAGGCAAACTCCTGGTGCTGCTTCAGGTGGGCAGTTTCTGGGGGGGCTGTGCCCTACAAGGACGGCAGCCTCCGCTCGGACACCTGCCAGACCCACTGGATCTGTGGTGGGTGACCCACTGGGGCTGTGAGTGCTGCTGGGGGGTTCAAACTGGCCAAGTGGTGTTGCTGGTGGTGCCGTGGGGTGCAGCTGCCAGCTTCTGGGCAAGTCCTGGCCTTGGGGCTCTGGCCACATCCAGGGGGGGCCCCAGCCAGCGCATCACAGGGCTGAGCTGCTCTGGAGTGCTGTGCACTAGAGGGAGACAAAGCCCTACGCTCAGCTGGTGGGTGCTGGGACTGGGTGCTCCATGGGGTGGGATCCCCAGACACATGGAGAGCGCTGCTGGGGCTCTTCCCAGCACAGGGTGCAGCCGGCTGCACTGAGGATGCTCGAGTGTGGGGCCAGGAGCATTTTGAGGGCCCAGGTCTGGGGTCACAGGTGAGCTGAGCACAGTTCTTCATATCCTTGGGGGGGCAGTGGCTGGGGTGGCACCTGCTGCCACAGTCCCTTGGGAGGACACACGATGGCAGGTGGCTTCCCAGTATGGTACTGGTGCCCAGGCTGTGCTCCCAGTGCCTTCCCTCGTAGTCTTGGCTGTTGCTCTGCTGTGATGGCGATCGATGTCCCCAGCCACGGTGGTCCCCAGTCAATAGTCATTAGGGGTTGGGAGATGGGGCTATTTGTGGCTTCGCTGTCGGAGCCACCAGCCCTGGCCGGCAGCGGCTCGAGGCTCTGTAGCCACATGGGGCATGTGGTCAGGGCTCCCGCAGCCACCAGCCCCATCCTCTGTCTCCTCCAGGCCACAGATCCCATCCTGCCCACACACCAGTGAGGTTTTCCTGGGGTCTGAAGGGCTGGAAACCTGTGGGATTTGGTTTCTGCTTGGCCTGTGGGGGAGGCAGGAGGATGATCCCAAGTGACGGAGGTACCGAGCCCTCTGCTGAGGAGATGCTGCATTTCCGGAGTGGTTTTTGCTCTGAGGAGATGAGGAGAGAAAACAATGATCTGGTTTTTCACCTCTTGTGAGGAGAGGCTGGGTTTGTTCAGCCTGAAGAAGAGGAGGCTGAGAGGAGAGCTGATTGCTCTTCACAGCTTCCTGAAAGGAGGCTCTAGGGAGGCCAGTGGTGGCCTCTTCTCCCAAAGAACAGCTGATTTTTTTCCAGAGGAAGCAGCCACCACTTGCCACAGGGGAGGTTCAGATTGGAAATCAGGGAACATTCCTTTAGGGAAAGAGCAGTTCAACCCTGGAACAGGCTGCCCAGGGCAGTGGGGGAGTCCCCATCCCTGCAGCGGCTCAAAAGGCAGTGGATGTGGCACTGTGGGACCTGGTCTGGTGGCCACGGAGGCTGAAGGTTGGACTTGATGATCTCAGAGGTCCTTTCCAGCTTTCATGAGGCAGTGATAATCCATCTCCACCGGGCACCTCCCTGGGGCACAGAGCCTGCTGTGCCCGTGCGATTAACTTCATACTTAGTGAAGTGCCCTAAACCAGACCCCCCAGTCTAGGTGGGACCCAGGGAGGTGCCACTTCCCACTGCAGCGCTCCTGCCTCTCTCCAAAGCCGGGTGGGAATCCAGCCCTTCAGCCAGTACAGCTGGACGCTGCTTCCAGGGGTACGATGCCGATTCCTCCCAGTGGAGCCTTGGCTGACGGCTGGATCCTTTAATGAGATCCTTTACATCCTCCTGCTGACGAGCTCACTGGGGGGTGGTTGTCAGCAGCTGGTTTATGGCTTCTTTGAGGCCTGAAGGGAATGGCCAAGGGCAGGGGCTGTGCTCTGTGCCACTGTCGGGCTGAGAAGGAGCAGTTCCAGCTCCAGAAGCCCCTTTCTCTGATCCTTGTGGGTGTTTTGCTGTCTGGAAAAGACTCCTAGAGGGATTAGGGATGTCTGCATGGGGGATGCTGGAGCTGCACCCCATGAAACCAGGATTGTGTCTGTGCTGAGCTCTCCACACAAATCCATTTGGGGTTGAGGGCTCTTTGATCACTGGACTGGGTCTGAGCCTGCCCCGTGCCCCAGCACTCCATTTCAGTGGGGTTATTGGTTTGTTTCTTTGCTTTTTGCTCTATTTCATAGAATCCTTAGGGATCAGAAGGGACCTCGAAAGATCATCCAGTCCAATCCCTCTGCCACAGCAGGATCACCCAGACCCAGTCGCACAGGAACACAGCCAGGCGGGGCTGGAACGTCCCCAGAGAAGGAGACTCCACAACCCCCTGGGCAGCCCCTTCCAGTGCTCCAGGACCCTCCCTGGGAAGAAGATCCTGCTGATATTGATAGGGAACCTCCCCTGTTCCAGCTGGCACCCAGTGCCCCTTGTCCTATCCCCAGATGCCCTTGAGCAGAGCCTGGCTCCATCCTCCTGACACCCACCCCTCACAGATTTAGAGACAGGAATGAGGTCCCCCCTCAGCCTCCTCTTCTCCCAGCTCCAGAGCCCCAGCTCCCTCAGCCTCTCCTCAGCAGGGAGCTGCTCTATCTCACAGAAACCCTACTTTCTCTTTCTGAGGCCGCAGCGTTGCCACCCCACAGACTCAGCCACATGGGGTGACCTTAAAGGCAAAAATAACCCCCCAGAAAGAAAAAAATGAAGATAAAATAAGCTGAGGCTGTTGTCAGCATCACTGAGGCCGTTCCCTTCCTTTTCCCACTCTTCACCTGTGACCACAAGGCCTGACTCTCCTTTTGGAAGGGCTGGTAAGATGCTCAGCCGATGCCCTGCTGTAGGGCCTGGGTAGAGTCCCGCTGCACTGTGCAGCTGCTCTGCTCAGTGCGATGCAGCACGAACACTCCAGCAGGGCAAACAATTTCCAGAGCAGCCAGTGCATCCTCCCTGCTGCAGCATCCAGAGGGAAGAGGTGGAACCGACCCCTTGAGTAGGGTTTTTTTAGGGTGGAAGGTTTTGAAGTTGGGCTTCAAAAAGGTTGGGGCACGGAGCAGCCTGGCAGCAGAGCTCAGTCCAGGTGTCAGACGCTGTCTCTGCATTTCAGCCCAGAATATCCTCTGCGGTTTGTCAGGGGCTGGGGGATGCAAACGAGCTCTTGCTTGGGTTTGGGTTTTGGTTTAGGGCCACTATTGGTCTTTTTCTGGCTTCTAATTTGGACCTGTCTGAGCAGCTTCATTTGTTTAGGTGGCCCATCTGCACCACGGCTTGGAGAGAAGAATTGTATGGGATGATTTTCTCAGGCACAGAGATCACCCCCTGGCTCCTGTGGGATCAGGGGCTTCCCACAACCCATGGGATTGGGTTAGTTAGTCTGGAGAAAAGGAGGCTGAGGGGAGGCTGCATTGCTCCTCACAGCTACCTGAGAGGAGAGTGGAGAGAGCTGGGGGTCGGTCTCTTCTCCCCAGTCACCAGCTACAGGACAAGAGGAAACGGCCTCAAGTGGTGCCAGGGGAGGGTTATGTTGGCCATCAGGAGAAATCTCTTCCCTGACAGAGTGCTCAGGGGTTGGAACAGGCTGCCCAGGGAGACAGGGAGTCAGTCCCTGGAGTGGTTCAACCAACGGGTAGCTGTGGCCCTGGGGAACAGGGTTTAGTGGGCAGAGTGGGGTCGGGGTGCTGGTTGGACTGGATGAGCTTGGAGATCTCTTCCAACCTTAATGATTCCATGATTCTGTGATCAGAGGCTGGGAAGTGGTTGGGAAGGGCTCAGCCTGATGTTTCAGCAGTGAAATATTAGGACATCTAGAACCACAGAGTGGGTTGGGTTGGAAGGGACCTTAATGACCATCTCATTCCAACCTCCTGCCATGGGAAAAGCCCTGTGAAAGCCTGGGGTCCCTGTGACAGCGCAGATGGTTCCCTCCTGGGCCAACAGGGATAGGAACATCATTAGGACACCTTGTTCCTCATGGGCAAGGTCCCTAATCCTGCATCCCCATCCTGCATCCTTGGTCCCCTTTAGCCTTGGTCTTCAGTGTCACCAAGCCATGACGTCGCAGGTGCCATCCTGAAGCCTTCCCCATCACCACAGTGCTGCTGGTGACACCAGGGAAGGGCTTTGCTCACCAACTCAAGCCAGTCATGGTGCCACTGCACCCAGCCTCCCTGCAGCACCTCCAAGACAAAAATCCCCAGTGCTGCATCAGGGGGAGAGGGGAGAAGGCTCCACTTCTCAGCGCTCTGAGCGGTTGCTTGGTGCACTCGATGCGGATGGCTGTGTCATTAGAAACCACAGGTTCCCCGCTGTTGACGTCTCCATTAATGAAGGAATCATTTCTATTTGCAGGTCAAGAGCTGTGGTTTGCAACCAGTTAGGCTAATGAAGACTGTGGCATGCCCAGCCTCTTCTGGCTCCGCTCCAGCACCCGTGGAGAATTTGACCCACGCCACTGAGTGCTTTCCCCAATTAAATGGTGCGGTGGCGGGACCAGCGCTTCCCCGTTGCCTCCCAGCAGGAAGGCTGGAGGGTTGCAGCTGGGTTTCTTGTAGTGTGTGGAGCTCCCCCCAGAGCAACCTGAGCCATTTGGGATGGGTTTGTGACTGGTGGCTGGCAAGGAGGAGCCGTGTCCATTGTGGCCTCAGTGCTTGGCGTCAGTGGAAGGAGCTCCTGGGTAGCTTGAACTGAGGAAATAGTGAAGTAATGCTGCAAAATGAGCTCTGCAAGGGCTTCCCCAGGGTTTGGTAGCTGGGAGGTGGCTGGAGAGGAGTGTGGTTGGTGAAGTGCAGCTCCCAGCTCTGTGACAACTCGACTTGTCATTCGGTGTCTGCGCTCTGGCACTGCTTTTGCTGCTGTCCAAGTGGCAGAGTGCTCTGCCTGCAGGGACACTTTGCTAACCACAGCCCCAGATATTCACCTACAGCTGGGCTTGGTGAGAGGCTTCCTTTAAACCATCCCAAACAGCCTCTGTGTGCTGGTGGCATGGGAGACATCCATCCATCCATCCATCCATCCATCCATCCATCCACCCATCCATCCATCCATCCATCCCTCCATCCACCCATCCATCCATCCATCCATCCATCCACCCATCCATCCATCCCTCCATCCATCCACCCAAGCAGCTGTTCATCCACCAGGTCACGATGGATATCTGACTCTTCTTAGTGATTTCAAAGCTACATTTCAGAGCACTGAGGACCTCTGCACCTCTTGTTCCTCCTTTGCTGCTCCAGGAGCGCTGGAGGTGAAGCACAGTGAGCTGGGACAGGTCAGTCTTTGTGGGGTCTCGTAGGTCCTGGCCTCACAGGCAGCCACGGGGTGATGTTACCCCAAAACACCCGTTGCAAACCAAGCACTGGGGTTCAGGATCTCAGTATTTCAAGGTCAGGCTGAATGAGGTGCTGGGCAACCTGGTCTGGTTAGAGATGCCCTGCTTGTCGTAGGGGGATTGGACTGGATAGAACTTTGACCTGGGGGTTCTAGTGTCCAGTAGGATGACTCTGAGCCAGCAATGTGGCCAACAGCATCCTGAGGGGGATTGGAAGGAGGGTGGTTAGCAGAACAAGAGGGGTTCTTCTCCCCCTCTACTCTGCACTGGTGAGACTGCATCTGGAGTAGTGTGTCCAGCTCTGGGCCCCTCAGTTCCAGAAGGACACAGAGCTGCTGGAGGGTGTCCAGCACAGAGCAACGAAGAGGATGAAGGAAGGAGAGCAGCTCCCTGATGGGGAAAGGCTGAGGGAGCTGGGGCTCTGGAGCTGGGAGAAGAGGAGGCTGAGGGGGGACCTCATTCCTGTCTCTAAACCTGTGAGGGGTGGGTGCCAGGAGGATGGAGCCAGGCTCTGCTCAAGGACATCAGGTGACAGGATAGGACAAGGGGCACTGGGTGCCAGCTGGAACAGAGGAGGTTCCATCTCAATCTCAGCAGGAACCTCTTCCCAGGGAGGGTCCCGGAGCACTGGCACAGGCTGCCCAGGGGGGTTGTGGATTCTCCTGATATGGAAACATTCCAGCCCCGCCTGGCTGTGTTCCTGTGCGACTTGGTCTGGGTGACCCTGCTGTGGCAGGGGGATTGGACTGGATGATCTTTCCAGGTCCCTTCCCATCCCTAATGATCTATGAAATGAGGTGGGGGGGACGACAGCAACACCTTCCTGTCTGACATCAGGATCTAATTATGCATTTTGCACCCCTGTTCTTAACACAAAGGAGAGAGGTGCAGTTATGTGATCACAGTTTGCTGCAGTGAATTATTTAGCCCGTGCGTCCTGCAGCTTGTTGTTGAGCCTAATGTTGCTTGTACTAATGTAGGAAATCATTAAAGATCAATAAAGAAATCGTTAGCAGTGCGACGCCCTCCCCGAACCGCCCGAGCTACAGATCCCCCACTTAATCCGGCCATAAAAACAGCACCATGAGCTCATTTTAATGGGTGTCAGCAAGATGGATTGGCCGGGGACAAAGGTTGTAACAGCAATTTGGGAGCAGGACCGCTAATGCACTTGTAACTCCGAGCTGCTCTGTAATGCAAGTTAAACAGAAAGTGCCCTCCAAACCGCACCGAGTCCTCCCGAGCAGACGGTTTAAAAGACTTGGGATGTCGTGGAGAGGGTAGGAATAGAAACAGCAGCACAGAGCAGATGGACTGTACTTAGTTAAAGCCAAACAAACCCTCCAGCCGCTCGATAGAGGTGACTCCAAGCAGCCTCGAGCAGGGCTGAAGCTGTTGGGGATGTGGGGATGGGGCTGGGGTTTGGCCCCTGGTTTGGTCACTGGCTGGGATGGAGCTTTGCTTGGTTTAGCTGCTGCTGCAGGGGGGGGGTCTGCTTCTCTGCCGGGAGCACCCAGGAGATGCTCCAATGTTTGGAGGGTTCCCATGGCTTTTGCCTTTCCCACGTGGGGGTCGGGCTGTGGGGTGACCTTGGTTGTGGCAGTGTGAACCCTTCCTTCACTTTTTCTCTTAAGAAACTCCTTAGCTTTAAAAGAAATCCCTGCAGTTTGCTCTTGACCCTGAGAGGAATAAGCAGAACTAGGGCACCCGGGCAATTCCCTGCCAGCATCTCAGGTTTTCCCCTGTCTGTGGAGCGGGCTCAGTGACGCTGTGGTGGGTGATGCTGGTTGGTGCCACCAGCAAGTCCCTCCGCAGCCTCTCGCTGTGATGGGAAACAGAGCTGGTGGTCCCCCAGGCACTGGTGCTCCCTTGGAAGGGCTATCCCCCTCTTCTCGATGCCAAAGGAACAGCAAAAGCTGAGGAAAAGCCTCATTTCCATAACGAAGCCACTTCTCCCTACAATCCTGACCAAGGGCATTGGATTGAGCCAACAAATCCCAGTACCGAGGAGGGGAAGCTGTGGTGGTACCAGAAACACAGCGAAGCAATTAGTGGGCAGCGCTGCCGGGCTCCACTGCTGAATTCTGTGGTCACTCACATTTACTGAAACCCCATCCCAAGGAAGACCCATCAGCTGTGACCTCCTCATCCTTCACGTTGGCCACAGGCCCACCACAGCGGCATCGAAAGCCGTTCGAGGCAGTAAGGAAAGATTGCTTCTTGGGAGAGGGAGTCTGATGAAAAAAGCACAACCCAACTGCCCTGACACAGAGAGGCTGGAATAATGGGACTGTGGTTTTAGCTTCCCTCGCTCGTCAGGTTTAAATTACTGGTGTAGGGAGGTACTCTTGTGGCCAAGAAAGGCCAGTGGCAGCCTGGGGTGGATGAGAAGGGGGGTGGTTAGGAGATCAAGAGAGGTTCTCCTCATCCTCTGCTCTGCCCTGGTGAGGCTGCATCTGGAATCTTGTGTCCAGTTCTGGGTCCCTTGGTTCCAGAAGGACACAGAGCTGCTGGAGAGAGTCCACCACAGAGCCACAGGGGTGCTTAAGGGAGGGGAGCATCTCTCTGCTGAGGAAAGGCTGAGGGAGCTGGGGCT
>VZRI01012588.1:26229-69707 GCA_013397515.1 Upupa epops | reverse complement strand
CACCCCAGAATACTGTTGGCCCTCTTGGCCACAAGAGCACATTGCTGGCTCATAGTCATCCTGCTGTCCACTAGGACCCCCAGGTCCCTTTCTCCTACACTGCTCTCCAACAGGTCAGTCCCCAACCTATACTGGTCCCTGGGGTTGTTCTTGCCCAGATGCAAGACTCTGCACTTACCTTTGTTGTACCTCATTACGTTTCTCTCTGCCCAACTCTCTAGCCTGTCCAGGTCTCACTGAATGGCAGCACAGACTGCTGGGGTGCCAGCAACACCACCCAGCTTTGTGTCATCAGCAAACTTGCTGACAGTGCACCCTAATCCCTCATTCAAGTCATTAATGAATGGATTGAAGAGGACTGATCCCAGTACTGATCCTTGAAGGACCCCACAAGATACACACCTCCAACTAGACTCTGTCCCATTAACCACTACTGGTTTCTATTCTGCAGCCAGTTCACAATCCACCTCAATTTACTTGAAGCAGCTTAACGCAAATACAGAAACTCAGTTGTGTTTTCAGTCTCCATCAGCAAAGAAGGAGAGATAGGAGGTGTCTCAACAGATTGAGCTAGTTCAGCCCAGCCCAGATAGTAAATGAGCCCAACAGAATAAATTCCCTCTACACCAGGTTTAATTAAGACCCACATTGGAACTTTGCCTCAAACCTTAAAAGTTTAAACATACAAATTTCTGTAGCAAAGTTGCATTAAGAAGTAAGCTGCAATTTAAACAGGTACAATATTAATTTTATTTTACTTGGGACAAACAAGTCATAATGGATTGAGTGGACTAGGTATTTATTCAGTTAAAAAAAAATAAACAAATAATGGCATGAGTACAAGGCACTAATTTTAAAAAAAATGTGTCATATCTGAAAAGCAATCAGACCATTAATTTAAATTAATTAAGATTGCAAAAAGATTACTTGAGGTTCTACAGAACCAGAAAGTGGGTTATGGAAACAAGCTGTACCTTGTGAAGGACACAGAGGTAAAAAAAGTCTAGAAATACTTGTTCAAAGGATTTTGCATGTCAGTGTTTTTCTTTCTGTCAGTTGAATATTTATGTTCACTGCTTCAGTGCTTCATTCTTTGCAATGACACAATTAAGCAACAACTTTGGAAGTAACAGATGTAAAGGCACTGGGAGTGCATCTTCATGTTTACACAGAAACATTCCATTTAACTACCAGTTAATTCAGAAAGTATTAAAAAGTGCATATTGAAATAAAATATTATTAAAAGGGGAACAGCCATCACATCAGATGCATTGCCAAGATGTGTTGAGCTGAATTTCTCTAAGTCTGAGGTCCACAAAGGTTTTACAGCCCTTTCAATTTTATGGCAAATCAACAATGTGCAAATGATTTTCAAAATCCCAACTACTACACAAAAAGAAAAGAAGGTGCACTATGCTGTGCTCTGCAACCTGTAAAGAAATACAGATTTCTGCATTAACATGATAAAACTAAGTTTAATTTAATACATTAAAATATTACTTGGCACAGACAACTATAATCTTTGGGTTTTGTCTAGTTTTTTCCATAATGAATGTAGTGGTCTACTCTGATACAAAGCTTCACTGCGAAGAACTTTCCACAATATCTAACTATGTCTGTAAAACAAGTTTAATATTCTGTAACTAACTAGGATACCCCAGAATGGGAAATCAGTTAACAATCATTTCAGTACAACCTGTGCCATGTGCTCTATTACAGGTGGTTCTTCCACAGACATATCCAGCAAACATCTTGAGGAATAATTCTCTTAGAGGCAAATTGTGTCTCATTTCTATTCTGAGCTCCCCTTCCTACAGTAGTCACTAAAAGGCTTCCACAGCTATAATTTGTGATCACCATAATGTGTGTGCAGATTTTACAGTAGTCTATCTATGTGGCCAACAATAATATTTGCATTAGTGCATAATAAACAGGACTCTTTGGAACATTAAATGGTTAGGTAATTTGGGAAGCAGTTTTCCCACTGCACGCTCATCACCACTTAGCACTATGTGTCTGGCCAAGTGTATCATGGATAAACAAAATCAACAGAAGTACCAGGAGCTGGCTGCTGTGAAAGGCAATGTGCCAGGTAAAGCAGACTCACCCGATTTCACCCTCCAGCTCCCAACCATGCAGGTATCATGGTGCGTCTCTTGCTCTAAGCAGGACAGCACTTCCCTTTGCCGATCAGGTTTCCAATATGCCCTGAAGAGATTGGTGCTAAAAATAAACCTTTCCTTCTATTTCAATCCTTGCACTGAGGTAACACCCTTGGCCCTTGCCAAGACTGCCCCTACACAGTTGCTATTCTTAGCAAAACCTCATTAAGGACTGAACCATCCCTGTCCCTATACCTAGCAAGGTTTAGTGCTTCCACCACACCATCTCTCCTGCTGTCTGACCGAGCCAGACACTGACCTAGTCACTCTTCCCTTCCCATGCTGAACCAGAAAGGAAAGCAGAATTTGCTGACTTTCAGAGCAATCCTTCCAGTTTTTATGATTTAATGATTCACTATGCAAAGCAAGCAAACAAAACCATCCCAGAGTAAGCCTCTGAAAAAAAACCAAACCTGTGACTGTTAAGCACTGTTACAAATCAAAGTATTTTCACAAAAGTTTAAGGCAGATAACAAGCCAACAAGTGATCCACTAACCAAAAGCGAGCTTCTCTGTAAAATATATCTGATTTTATAGCAAACTGTCAAATCTGCAAGATAACATTTTTATCTTGTTAAACTACAGGCAGCTGCTGTTTGTCTGGTGGACAGTTACACTGTTCAGATTCATTTTCTTTACTAATTTTTATGCATGTTTCCAGGGGAAGCCAGTGTTTGAGATCTCTGCACAGTCTTTTAAGCTTATTTCCACTCACTAATTACCACAGGTTAAGACAAATGGATGCAAGATTATGGTAGATGAATTGGGTATTGGTTTTACACCATTACTGTTATTTGAAGGACACCAGATGAATAGTGCACCCTCGCACAATCAGCTGGACAACACAACATTCCTCTGGTGAACAGAGGAGCTGTCTTTGCTCTTTTCCTTGCTTTCCCCCTTCTTTCTTTCTTTTCCCCGCTGATCCTCATGTCCCATCTTTGGGCTGCATGGACTGACAGGCTCTACAACCAAACATGTGAGTCTCACAGTAGGCACCTTCTGACAGACCAGCTGGAAGGCAGATGGTTCTCCTGTTTTGTCTGGGCAGCCACCAGATGGGAAACACACAGATCTCCAGAAAGCTGTGCATGCCGTCTCTCAGCTTCAGCAGGCCAGAGCTTCCTGATGTCTTATCCTTATTCCAGACTCAGTTTGCACACTACCATTCTATATTTATTCCATGCATGGGACATCTATTTTATTACTTTTATGTGCTTCCCTCTCCTTAATTCCATTCCTGCAGCTAATTCTGTACAATCAGTAGTATTCCTCCCAGTGTTCAAGTCAGTTTAGGATGATTTCTGCAGTTCATCACAAGTATTGATCCCTCTGGAAAACTCTTTACAGAAGCATTCCTCTGTAGTACATAAATCAGCAGCTCCACAAGTATTTAAGACAAATTTGTCAGAATAAGATTTTTACCTATCCTTAAAAATTCAGACTCAGTTTAAGAACTAGAAACATTAAATAAAATAAATCACATCATTACAAAACAGTACTTACTTCTCATAAGGAAATGATAATGATATGGGTGAAGCAATCTCAAAGACACATTATGGCATTCATTCAGACTAGAGTATGATCAAGAGGCACCAGGAAGGTTGCTACTTTATTTGTGGGTTGCTCTCTGTACACTTTTCCCTCAGGAAAGCACACAATCTAAACTACACTTGAATGTAATAGCAGTGCAAAGAAAGGAATCAAAATTTCTCCTTAAAAGATTGCAGCCACTTCCAAAAATCTTCTACAGTGACAGCTGTTATACCACTGCTCAACATCACATTAGGTGGATGTGGAGTCCAGGGACTTGGTGGACTTGTTACAGTTACATGAATCATTGGACTCTAATTATCTTCCAACCAAAATGATTCTATGATTCTAGGCGTGAGAAAGACCTTCAGTCTGAATGCCAGTGACAGGTACTGTGACTGAGTCGTCTCCTTACTGATTCCTGCTGTCACTCATATCCTCTTTATTCTAACATTGCTCACACTGCTCAGCCAAGAGTTCTGCTTCTCACTACTTAACGGGAAAAGAAACTTCCAGCATAATACTTAAATAGGACCATAATGTCATCAACTCTTGCAGAAGCCATCACACAGTTGATAAGCAGCTCTGCCTACACTCCATATAGGGCTGAGAAGCTATATTCAGCCCCTTCTCCAGAAAAGATACTGGCTTCATAATTTGGTGTTCTTCGTGACTAGTAAGGTAGATTGTTATTCGCTACTTGAAATAAATGAAACTGAAGCCCATGAGACACTCTACTCTCATTCACTGGCTTTCTGCGGCCTTCACTTCTGCCTTTGTCACACTCTTCTTCCCCACAGTTCTTCCTTGCCTTCCCCAAGAAACGTAACAGGCTTTCAATTCTGCATGATCCACCTGTCAATTTTTTTTATAAGGAACAAAATCTCTTACCATCTCTTAATATTATTTCTACAAAAAAGGTCCCAAAGTGGACACCTCTCCAATTCACATACTTCCAACTCTCTGCAAGCTTTATGGCAACTCAGACAATATCTACATTCTATCTGGCATTAGCCATTAATCTGTTTATTGTATTGTGCTCACCAAGCTTATCTGCATCCTGACCTTCCCTCAGAGCTGATGCTTCCTGCCTAAGAGGTATACAAGTGTTAACAGTCCCAGCTGCGCTCTTGAGTCAACAACCATGCACTGCTGTCTTGTCTTTGCAGTCTAGAAGCTTAGTCCTTACTACTAGTAAGACTCATAGAAGCCAGAGCTTTGGAAAGGTTGGAGAGCACATTATGTTTTCCATTGAAAGAACAATGCACTCGGGTATTTGTTCTCTTTGTGTAAGTCACCACCAGAACATGCTAAAAGCTGCATTTTAGATGCACACAGAATATTCTGGCAGTTTCTGTGGGCTGACAATACAAACTCTTTTTGCCAACTGCAAAAGAAACAGAAATTTCTTTCATTCACCTTGAGTGATTTCTTCTAAAGTTATGTGAGACACTGACTGCAATGCTGATGTAATAAGCTGTGACTATAAGTCCATTGTCAAGCTCCTCAAGTGTAACAGAAATCAGTATTTAACTGTTTTCTGCCAAGTGGAAATGCCAAAGCATCTTAATGCACTTGACTAAAATGAAAGCACTTGATATAATAAATATGTTGTTACGTATTTTCAAGTGGATTCACTGTGAAATTTAGTGTTATGTGACAAAAGTTAAACACTTATTTACATATATGTGTACATGATTAAATACTCCAAACATGGCAGAATTAGATGTGAGTTTAACAGCTATGGAAGGACCCAAAAGATAAAATCATGTCGTTTTAAACACGAAGTGGAAGATTATTAGCACCCTCTCTGCTGTTTGGGTGAATTTCATTCCTTAATAATATTTTCCCATGTCTCAGGCTCATGAAATACATTAGAAAGAAACGTCCATGAAACAGCCATGCTCTGTCCCTCACATTGGACTGGCTTAACATACTGTCCCACTTCTAACCTGCTATGAGCAGTTCACGTCCCGCTACAATTCTAGCTATAACCAAACACTAGACACTGGAAATTAGCTATTCCTGTCTGCTGCTTCCCCCTTTCCTGAGCAGTCTGGCTTCTTTTGCTTCCTTGAAGCATGTTTTTGTCCTCTTGTTTGCAGGCTGGCTATTGTTTAATACAGCCAGCACAAACAATGCCAACAGAGAACACAGCCTAGCACTACAAGGCACAATTAACTTGAGACAAACCCCGTGAAAACACCATTCTACGCTTTCTTTAGATGGAAGTATAATAGCTCTTTTACCTCAGAGCAGTGAAAACTCCGGCTTCTGCCTTTTACACACAGTGAATTTCTTAAGGCAACTTCAGAGCTCATTCAAACACAGTTTGTGTTTCAGAAAAGGAGGGACTGTGTTGGCTTTTAAGCCCAGGAGAGCAGCTTCCAGACTCAAATGACTCAACACAGCTGTGCACCAGAGCAAAACTACAGAACAAGCACAGGTCTGCAAGCAAACCCTCTAAATAAAGCAGAACACAGTGGTACAAAACAGAAAGAAACTGCAGGTTTTTAAAAGATTGTATGATAAACCTAACTGATTAAAAATTAATGCTCTGAGACACTCCATTACAAGTCATGTAAAAACCCCAGTAAACTAATCACGACTCAGTTCCTGCACAAAATGGCTTCAAGAATGGGTAAGTGAAAAATGGCAAGTAGATGTAAAACACCAGGATAAAAGAGACCTTTGCTTCATTTATTATCTAGTAGCAGAAAGGCTTTCAGAAAAATCTGAAAGTAAGATGACACATTGTTCTGGTCTGGAGATGCCCATCCTCAGCTCTGAATGTCCAGAACATAACTTACACATCATTGATCAACACTGCTGAAAACTAACTCCTCAATGCCTTTGAGGAATTCTGCTGGCAAAACTAACCAGTGGGTAAACTTTTGAATAGATGTGTTCTATTAAATTACTTTCTTCATGTATTAAGGTCTCTACAGGTTTTCTGTATTCTTGTAGTCAATCTTTTAGTCCCTCTCAGACTGACCTTAGAAGATTCAGGTCAGTAGATTTAAACAGCAGAGGATGCCTCTAAATTAAGAGACACTTATGTACTCAGAAATCACTATTTTAAAAGCTCCCTAAAAGTTATGGAAGCAAAAAAATACCATGTGGAAAGATAAGCATTCTGAGCACAGCTAATGGTAACTGTTTCCTTCAGAAGCAACTCGGCTTTGGATCCTTCACCCAAAAAGTGGGAGTTTCAAACTGGAAAATAAAAATCACTGTGAAGAAAACAAATGTAAAGCAATACACTCCAAGCAATTGCTAGCAACTAGAACAGCTGTAATAACTGGTCAGACATATACACACAGATCAAAAGCATTATCATCAGAATTACTTGGTTTGTAAGCAGCATGATTAGAAGCTGAACAGCACTGGTTTATTTGTGGCAGACCAGGATATTTTCAAACTTTCAGTCCCCAGTTTGTTTTTAAAATATTACAAGTCATCTGATAATGACTCTTGTAAATACGACTTGAAACTGTATGCTCAGAACTTTACTAGCCAGTGCATCCTTTTGCAACAGGAATGCAAGATTCTCCAATTATTTAATAAATATAGAGAACAGTATTTAATAGTCCTACAATCATGACTAACTCAGAGTATTTCATTTATCTTATTAGAATCTACTGATTTATTTAACACTCCCATCACTTTAAGAATTAGTAGTAGCATGTTGTAACTTTAAATACTCAGATCTGTTCTTAATGGTGTATAAAGAAGCAGCAGCCTTAATTCTTTTTAAAGCTACGCACAGTTAGAGATAACACAAGACACAGTATCTCTGGGCTCTTGCCATCAGAGTTATGATGCTTGGAAGTCATTATTTATCAATTCCATTTGAACTGAAGCATGTAATCCAAATGTATCTTCTGTAATTTTAACATGAAATATGCAGAGAATGGAACAATCTGTATAAGAAATTTCAAAAAATATGTAGTATAAGAACATCAGTTTGATTTATATTTTTAAAAATCTGCTTTAGAGCAAGAAGGGTATCTTTCTGGAACGCATTTGGATAAATTTCAAAAAGTAAGACTTTTACATTAGAATAACCCCTTTTTTATAAAACTCTTATAGCTGTAAGTAGTCTTCCAAATGTTAGGCATCTAGTTCCTCTCATACATCTTTATGAATCAGCATGAAATTATCCTTGCTCTGTGCTACTGCATTTCCATGAACAAAAAGAAAATGAAATTAAGGCTCATAGCCATTACAACTACATTAAGTCGTCAGCCTAGCTTGGGAATGTTCTCTCTCACCACTGGGATCTACATGAAATCAAATTTCTCTGCAGTCCTTTGTATTTATCACCTTGGCACTGTGTTATACAGTGTAATTACTACTTCCACAGTGGTTGAGGGGGGAAAAGCTGAAGCACAAATAAGCCCTTGTTCAAAATTACTAGAGTTTGACCCAACAAGAACTGAAGGTAGATCTAGTGAATACCAGCTGAATGCCCCAGCCACTGAGCCATTTTTGCTCCACAAATGGAACATGCACGAGTCATTCATACAAAACCACCAAGGCAAGATCTCAACACTGAAGATGCTTTTACTGTAGCACCTCTTGTGCTGTCAGAAATCTGACAAAGAAATAGTGTTCCTGTCTCTTGCAGCTTCACAAAGTTTTGAAGCCCACCTCTACTCGCAGTCACTGTAAAACTCAAAAGGTTTTAGGATTCAAATTCGAAACTAAGTGCTTTCTTCTAGCAAGAAGCTCTAATGCAGAGGCAAATTAATTGGCTGTCTGACTGAGAGATGCTTCTTGATCCTGAGTAATTTTCTTAGACAGCACTCACCATCTTCTGTTGTGGGACTTTTCCACCAAGACTCTGTCAAGGAGCTCTCTTCCATAGATTTTAGTATGAGTTTCTGTTCTTATGCTACATTTTATAAACTTTACTTAGAGACCAAACAAATCTGCACATGTTCCTGACTACCAGCTTATGCAATCAAATTTCACTATTAGTTATTCATCCAACCTTATTATCAAGACAATTCTGTTTATGAGAATTTGGTCAAGAAGTTACCAAGAACTGTGCTCCAGGCAGGACAGACAAAACCAGTCAGTCACTTACAAAGGGAGAAACAGAAACAAGTGATTAGATGGAATTAAGCTGTTATTTTACTACACAACCTCTGACCAAACCATATACTGTGTAGATCATAGGAATTATGCCTGCTGCTGAATTTGTTGAAAAAAAAAACTTTGTTTTTGTCCCATGTCCTGAGACAGGTTTCTCAAAAGATCATGTAGGTGTTGGAAGGAAAGTATACATATAGGAGTTTAACATACTGCTCTGAACAACCTTCCTAACAGTGATCCAATAGCACAGCCAAGACATGTCAAAAGTAAATACATATCCTTTAGCACCAATATTACCAAAGACAGGAGATTTTAGTATCAGTATTTTAGGGATATCGCATCAGAGATTTTAGTGAAACATTAAGATAAGCCAATAAATGTAGGCCACAACAGCTTTAATTATACATGTTTTTATTCTCATTACTCTAGCAAAACCTCACTTGTTGGGTAAATTGCAAGTTCCCTGTTCTCAAATCTTAACAAGCTGAGCAATGCTTACAGTATTAGAATAGAAGCAGAAATACTTTCTTTATCTCTCAAAAATGACAGCAAATATGGATCACAAGAATGGAGTAAGCAACTGAACACTGCTGTTTCACAGTGTACAACCAGAACTCATTTCTAATGCCAAGCAATGTTCATGCATCAATAACATAAATGTTAACTGGTTTCTAGTTGCAGTAGCAAATTCTGCTTTTTGCAAGATTGGGTAAGAGGCAGAAAATTACTGCAAAGGAATCTCAGAACTGATATAACAGGCTTGATATATCCTGCAGAATCTTAACTACAGTTGACACTTAAGAAAAAGGCCTTTTCCTTACCTCAACACTAGCTTGAACTGGCAAGAAGAATACTTTCTTTGAACCCACCATATTGGCACAGAAGTTAGTAACAAGTGGCATCATGGGATACTACACTTTCAAGGCCTAAAATAATACCAATTGGCGATGCACTAAGAGGCTGACAGCAGAGAGCACAGGCATAGAACAAGAACCCACTGCTCTTGCAACAAGGACTCACAAAGAAACCTATGCAAAAGGTAACTATATGAAACACATATGTACAACTAACCAGACTACTGGAAAGAGCTGGGGTTTCTCTGCAAGACACTGTTAGTTTATATTTATTGCCTTTAAATGTGATATTCCCAACTGCAAGTTCACTGGCAAACAACTGAAAGTACACAGGGATATTATTTGGTTTGCACAGATTCTTGATCCCCAGACTGATTAACACAGCAAAGTACCAGAAGAAACTGGGTGCTAGAATTTTAGTTAGCAGGTATGTTGGAACTGAGAAGCTCCCCACACCACGAGTTTAGAAAGTTATGTCTCTCCCTGTACCTGCTAGTAGTGTAGGACCCAACAAAGTTCCTCCAGCTTTTTTTCCTACTTCTTCAAACAGCTGCGATATCAGAAATGGTTGCTGCTCACAAGCAGCAGCAAACACAGTGGTAATTATCTTGCAAATCTCCTTGCTAACCATTGGATTGCAAGAATGATTTCTAAACATCATTTGTTTTCTCCCTAGAGAACAAGGGAGTGCTGCTGACAAGAAGTCTAGAGCAGAAAAACGGTGGCCTGGAGACTCACAGGCAGTGAACTGTTTCAATTCACATTAGCAATCAGTTCATCTTCTAGCATCTGCATGTGAGAAATGCATTCTATGTAAACTAAAGTTTAGATTCTAGTTCAGTAACTTTTAACCCCTCAGGGAAATAGAATATAGTAAGGGCTTTTGTTTTTAACATGATGCACTGATTGGAACATGCATATCACGTATGTTTTTGGAACTATATCTAGGTTATGACATGTGTCAGCAATGTGGGTGCCTGTTTCTAGGAAAGCTTGGAAGCCAGACTAAGCACATCTAATACACAAAATAATATTTAGCAGTTCTCAAAGGGGGAATAAGGATCAAGTAGACTTGGTCTGCCCAGATGAGAAGTGTTATCTCTGGGCAGAGATCTCTGTAGCACCAGACTGTCTTAATTTTGAAAGGTCATAGAAAAGCCTTAGATAAGATTTCTGACAAGCCAAGCACTGAGGAAACAAAATTGCCAGGTGAGGGCTGTGCATTCAGGACTTTTCACCAGCACTGTTCTTTAAGTAATTAGACAGGTAAGCTGAAAAGCTGAAAACAATCAAGCAAGAGGCTGTCAGAGTAGCTTTTGTACACCATCCAAGTTAGTTTAGATCAAATCACAACTCTTTTTCCTTTTTTTTTTTCCTGGTGCGAGATAAGAAAATTATGTTTCTGTTTTCTAATGGCTCGCCCACAAAGCTAAGGTGTGGAGATGTGCCACGGTATTACACTTGGAACACCCACCACGCACAGCACTCCTTTCACATACTTCCAGTATGGTATTATTAAGGGCCTTAAGTATAAATAGCCACATAAACACTCTCCGGGACAAAACCAAAGCCGAGTTTCCTCAGCCCTCTTAAGACGCCAGTTCACGTAAATAAATAACTAAATAATGAAGGCATTAGCCAGTCTTTGATTAGGAACCGATGCCTGGCACTGCCTTCTGCACTGGGAGCTCGGAGAAGTCACTAGACACATCGCCGGGACAAATCATCCACAGCGCAGCCACCGACAAGTGGGATCCTCCAGGAGCGATGGAACGGTCGATCCGTGAACAGAACCGGCCCCGGAGCCTCTCAGTCGCATCCCATGAGCTGTGGCGGGTCCCAAATCACCAATAACGGCCCCGGGAGGAAATAGGGTGCAGGGGAAGGAAGGCCACGCCGCAGTCTCACTGATCAGCCCGGCGGGAACGGGGCCGGCCAGGCAGCTGGAGGCGGGAACGCTCGTGTCCGTCAGCCAGCTGGACACAAAGCCCGACGGCTCCTGGTCCCGTACCCGGTGCTCCCGCACCCACCCTTCCCGTAGTGCGGGGCGGGGCGCACTCGGACCCATCACGGGCCGGGGCCAGGGCCAGGGCCCTGACCCACCGCACAGCTGGGAGTGGGTCTCCCCACCGGGACAGATACCCCCCACATGCCCTCGCCACTTCCTTCCTCTCCTGTGTCGCCTGTTCTTACCCATCTGCTCCCGCAGCCCCTTCAGGGAGGAGGAGGAGGAAGCGCAGGAGAGGGGAGCCGCACCGCCAGCACCCTCCGCCATGTTCAGCGCCGGGACGCGGGAGTGCGGGGGGCGCGGGGCGCAGTGCGCAGGTTCTGCAGTGCGCAGGCCCTGCAAGGGATGGGGGGGGCAGGGCCGAGCCGGGCAGCACTGCCCGCCCCCGGCCCTTTGCTGCCTCCGCCCGTCTCGCCGCTCGCCGGGCACAGGCGGGGCCTGTTGCACTGGGGTGTACCGACCCTCACTCAGGTCGCCGAGCGGAGACGCATGCGCAGGCTTCGAGCGGGAGCGGCGGTTTTGGATCGAGGTCCGTCTCCCGCCTGCAGGACCACAGCAGAAGTGAGGGAATGAAGCACCTCAGCAATTATTCCACAGGACGGTACTGGGGTAATTTATAGCCCCACAACAACTGCAAACGTGATCCCAGGACTAATGATGTTCTTGGTGCTGTAGAATCACTGAATGGTTTAGGTTGAAGAAGACCTTCAAGATCGTCGGGTCCAACCGTCAACACAACTTCACCAAGCCCACCATTAAACCACATCCCCAAGCACCACATGCACAGGAGATGAAACATGTTCAGGGATGGCAACTCGACCACATCCTTAGGCTTCCTGTTTCAGTACCTGACAATTGTTTCAATAAAGTCCCTCCCAAAGCAGTCTACCGCAAAAGCTCCCATTGCAAAGTATGTAAAGCAAAAGGTAGTTTTCAGGAGTAGTCAGCATGGATTCACCAAGCAGAAGTCCTGATTGACCAATCTGATGGCCAGAAAACTTTGGATAGATGAGAGGGCAGTCTACCTTGTCTTAGGTCTTACGGATTGGATAATTGGGTAGTGACATGGAGGGGGAGATTGCTAAAGGACACAACTCAGGGACTTGTAGTCAGTCAGTGGGGCTGAGTAAATTTTGAGACCCATGTCTAGTGGTGTCCCTCAGGAGTCTCTGTTGTGTTCAGTCCTGTTCAATACATTTATCAACATTACCCTGCCACTAATCATAATGAATCACCTTCACTTTCCTATAGGGATCTCTCAAGAGAGACATATCTCATGGCCTGCCACAACAAGCCGTTATAAAAGCTCCATCTGCAAACTCACATTTCCAACAGAAAAGGCTCAGGCAATGGGAGAATGGGATTCATCTTCCAGTGAGCATGGTGTTTTAGTCAAAACCTCAATGAATCAGAGTTGGATAGGGTTCAGAAGGTTCAGCTGTAGCAAGTGCATCATTGACCTGAAGCTGTGGAAAATATACACAGCTGGACAAACTAGTGCTACTGAGTGCTATGCTGGAGTGGCCCATGGTGTAAAACTGAAGCACATCCCATATCTATTGGTCCTATGGAAATTTAAGTTACCTGAATTCACAAGAAAGAAGAAGACAGACAAATCTATGAGTAAAGTTGCGTCTGCTGCATAACTGAGTGCTCACTGGCTTGTGACAGGGCCAGGAATTGAGTCCTGTGTCACTGGTTTTGTACAAGTTACCAAACAACGATGTGCTAAAGATGACCTGGTATGTCCAGACAGAAAAAAAATACCAAAACCCCACTGAATGAATTCCTACGTACTGGTCTATGTTAACTTGAATTAGTTGTTGTTTTACTATGTAGTTGGAAGTCTCTTATTTTGCCCCTGGATTTATCCTCTGTAAAGAGTAGGGATAGAATAGTATCCATGGTTGTATTAAAGGCTAGGCCTTCACACAGAAAAATCCCTTTGAAAGCGTAAGTGGAAAGTTTGCCTGCCAGTGGATCACAGAATTATCTCGTAAATGTGGGGAAAGCAGAAAATGTACCAGTAAGATTATGCTGTGTTTCAAGAGAGTAAAAAGAAACCTTACAAAAATTCAGAATAGGGCTCCATTTTAACTTCACTATTCAGACCTCAGGCTTGTCCTGTTCTTTTTCTCTTGTTTGCTGTATTGGCTTTCCTCACTTTATCATGTGTGTACAGAGAATCTTTTGTCTGTTGTTTCCTCTCAGTGTTCATGGAATGCCCATTGCTATTATTAAAAACAAAAGGTCAGCTAAAGGGGAAACAACCCTAAACCTTTGGTACTAGATTTCCCAAGTTGGTGTTTATAATACATAGTAATAATGTTCTGCATTTATAGAGCACTTGCCATTTAGCAACCTCACTGTACTTTATATACACACTGAAATGAAATTTCACCTTTCCACTGAGAGACATTCAGATGTGTTATCATCATTGTACAGGTGAGAAAACTGAGTTACTGAAATCAAAGCCTCTAGTTACATCATGAAGAAAGCAACAGATCAAAACACCCAGCCTATATTAATTTCTTGACTTCTTTCTCTGTATCCATGTCTTCTTCCATCTTCCTTTCAACAATTATATTAAAATAGCATCAAAAAGACATAACGTACAGTAGATGTGGTACAAATCAGATGGTCACACTACCTGACAGAACCTAATTTTTATGTTTCTGCAGGCTTCATGTGTTGTTATGAAGCTGTACTTTCCACATCTGTAAAAATAAAGTATTCATGAAAGTTTGGGGTGCCTTTGACTTTTGATGAGATTACATATATGTCCCTTAACTTACAGAATTTGTTTAAAGCACTGTGCAAGAAGAGGGGTTCAGCCTCTATCTGTTCTTTTCCTCTGAGGAAAATGAGACAATTGGCGTGGGAGAACTCCTTCTGCTGAAGGGAATGCTTATGAACAATGCAATAAAATTTTTCAAATGAGGCAGTGTTTTATGAGCTTTCGATTTCAACAGCCACATACACCAGTGGCCTTGGTGCTTGCAATTTAACACATCTGCTATTCTGCACATGCAGAGCTTCAGAGTAGAAGATATAAATTACAGGAAGATAAATAAACTGAGTGTTACGCAGTCAGGGTATTTGTGGTGGGACAGTGGAGGCTGTAAACCTAAAATAAAAAGGCCAAGCACATACCAATTCATGAAAGATGAAAGGATTCTTGAGGTACAAGGGGGGCATCATCCCTTCTTGTTATCCATACAGACACACACTGCGTGATACACATCTCTTTCATGTGTAGGCACACAGGAACTGGGCTGAGAAAATCTGCCCCAGTGTAGAAAATGGTGGAGGGGTTTTTCCTCTGATGAACAGTTTTATAGGAAGGTGTGAGCCAATGTTTCTGCAATTCTGCAATTCTAACTAAGTTCCATCTTATTTCCTGCTTAAACTTGTTTCTCAGATTTTCAGTGCAGTCATGCAATTACTGCTTATGCATTTTTAGTGGAACTTCATTAAAATTTTCATCTTGTGTAGTGTCAGCAGCACTTGCAATCAGCTCTCAGTTTTGCAGTATTTGCAGATTTAATTGCAGTAGCTGATTTATTCTAATCGCTTAAAGATTGTCCTTTTTTCCATTGTCCCTGTATAATAGTGAATAATTTAATTTTGCATTCATTTTTTAGTTTCCATGTGATAGCTTCTGACAAATCAAAACAAATCAAAGTGTTCAAAACACTTCAGGCCAAATCACTGGTGAGTGCATATTGGCATTATAGGCCTGGCACTGCATGCAATTTGAGATTCCAGGGCTTTTGTGCTATCCATTTCAGTTTAAGAAATGCTGAAATGAGCCAAAATAATAGTAGCTGAAATTAGCCAGGTAGAAGCTTGCACATATAATGACTGAGATGTGGGGAAAAAGGAAAGAAAAAGTTAGCTCAGAAGATACTTAAGCTGCTGGGAGACACGGGGAATGGAAGAAGCACCCACCCATTAATCTATTTCTTACCTAGTTTCTTAAGGTGTCCAGAGTTAAACAGCATTAGATGTTGTGCTTGACTGGATTTAGTCTGAAATCTGGTATAACAGTTTTTATATTGTAGTCCAGAAAACCAGCTCCTGGATTTTCTGCAAGCCTACAGATCCTTATCACTTCAAAGTATCTGAGTAAAAATTTCATGTGTATTCAGCTTCATTTATGTCAGAGTCTCAGTGAATAAGACCTAAAACAAGAAACCAGGGAAATTAGATGTCTATGTATATTTACACATAGAGTTTTCAAAAATAAGGGAACACTATTTCAAAATGTTCTAAATCCAAAAGCATAAGGCATATATTGTAACAGATTATAGTGGGATTCCTGTAGTGACTGTAACTGCCATGGCTGATGGAAAGAAAATTGGTGGCATGAAAATTACTGTAGCTGTCCAACCTTCTTCCCAAATGGGTCTTAACTGTGCCTTCTTGTTTATTACTCTCCTGCTGGGACAAGTACCCGCAACAATCTGTGTTACTAATACATCTCTAAGGACCTCATTCCACACTCTTGGGTCAAGTTGCCTTGGATTTATCTGGGTGAATAATTTCTCAGATAACAAGTTATCAGACAACAGTGCTTAATACGACATACAGAATCAAGTCCTTAGTTTGTCCTTGGTCCAGTCTATTAGCCACATGGACAATAGAACAGAAAGCATCCCTACAGCATTTGTAAGCACTGCTCATATGTTAGAGAAGAAGATTAGGATTCAAAATTATCTTGACAGTGAGAAATAGAATCTCAGAGAAAATTAGTATAGATAGGACACATAAAGACAGACAGGAATAATTAATTGCACAAAGATAAGACAGAGAACAGCTTGCTAAACAGCAGATGGAGCAGAAAATAATGTGGGATGTCACAAGCTGAGCATGAGTCAACAGTGCCATGATATTGTGAAAAGGGAAGCGCCCGCCTGGCAGGATGCACACAGGGGTGGCCTCTTGGACACACAGCAGCCCTCTGCTCAGTTCAGCAATGGTAAGGCATCAGCTGGGCTACTGTTGGGGCACTGCCCTAGAAGATGGAGAGGAAGTCAGCAAAAATAATGAGAATATGAATGAGGAAAGTTAAAGAATTTGGATTTTTTTTTCTTTTTAGACTAAAGAGGCAGCAAATGAAGGGTGATAATCTGCTTTCTTTGAAGAAAAATGAATAAAAGACAATATACTTGCTCTTAATCAAGGAAGCTTAATGTTTAATTTTAAGAAAACATCAGGGGTGCAGAAGCATAATGGGATAGATTGCTGGGAAGTGGTAGTGCGTCAACACTGGAGATCTATGGCTGGATGAGTATCAGTCCAGAAAGAACGTCTGATTAGAGGACAGGAAGGGGTGACTACAGGGCATGCTGAGATCTGCAGCTCTGTGCTTCTGTGATTCTACAATTCTTGCTTGTGGGTTCTGGGACTATTGGCCAGAACAAGTATGATTCAATGCAAGGATTGCAGAACTGCTGCAATGTAAATGCTGCATCTGAGGTGCTCTGTGCTTAGGTGCTCACTGTGTGTGTGTAAACACCTGATGCTGTCATTGCTAGCTATTTATTTGTATTGCAACTGTGTCTAGGACCCTTCAGAAATGATGGGCAAACAGAAGCTAGTAGGCCTCTCCCTGAGCCAAAGAGCCCAAATCTGGTTTAGAATTTGTTGCAGGATCTGTAGAGCAGCTGGCTAACTATTAAGAACGCTCTTGTTTATGTCATAGAATTGTTTGAATTTGAAAGGACCTTTAAGATCATTGAGTCCAACCATTAACCTAATTGTACTAAACTCACTGCTACACAATGTCCCTAAGCTCTGTATCATCAAAACACATCCAGGGATGGTGATTCAACTGCCTTTCTGGGCAGCCCATTCCAAGGCCTGACAGACCTTCCAGTAAAAAATTTTTTCCTAATGCCCAACCTAAACTTCCCCTGGTGCAACTTGAGGCACCTCTTGTCCTCTTATGAGGAGACCAACACCCACTTCTCTGCCTCCTTTCAGGTAGTTGTAAACAGCAGTAAGGTCTCCCCTCGGCCTCCTTTTCTTCAGACTGAACAGCCTCAGCTCCCTTAGCCGCTCCTCATAAGGTTAGCACTGCTCTGATTTGGAGCACTACATCTTCCAAAGAAAAAGTGAAGGTGAATCAGCTCATTCAATTTTCTTAAGATACAAATCCTGTCATACTGAGTACAAATGCTGCACTGGCTGAGTAGATTCCAGCATTTCCCTTTGCCTACGTCACAATCTGGTAATTATTACTGAATTGTATGAAATTATCCAGAATTTGATGGGATTACTGTCAATGGCACTAAATAATACAATTCCAACAAGCTAAACACTGGTATGGTCATCCTTATTGCTTCTAACAATAAACAATTTAATCTTATCATCATGTGCTGATGAAATAATATATTACAGCAGTGGCTTTTTCTGAATAATTTATTGTTCCAAGTGGTGTTGAGATAAAACATCATTGTGGAGTGTTACAGTGCTGCACACCTGGCTGAGTGGACATTTTTTGAAGACTCTTAAATAAGTCCTCAAAGCTATGTAATGGTCTACAAATAATTCTGATTGATCCCTGTCAAGTACTTAAGTCAGTACTTAAAGGAAATTTAAGACTACAGAATAATTTTTCAGTTATCTGAATGTGAAAGTATTCTCAGTAACTCAATGCTGCTTTCTTGGTTTTCCTTTCAACAGCTCAAAGGTGGTTTCTTTTGAAAGATCAGTTTTCAAGGAAGTCTACTTGACAAAAAAGTAGAGCAGTCAGTCATGAGAATTTTATTATGTGCAAAGAACCTTGGCAGAACAGAGGAGAGTCCTTAGTAACAACCTCACTGCTTTTGGAAAAAGCTAAAGTAAAAGGCAGGCTGTAGTGATGATGGGGAAGATTCTTAGAACAAAGATACGAGCTTTGCCTGAAGTCTTTGCTAAATTGACATAAGATGTTTGCTTGGGGTTTGAACAGTGGCTCTGCCTATAGTAAGAATGAGATGTGTCAGGAACATGTAAAGCTTTGGATTCACCTTGCCACCTGCTCTTCCTAGAGTTCTTAGCAAGCCTGGATTTGACAGCCTTGCTACATTCTCTATGCAGCATTGGTATAAGCAACATTCAGTCTTTTGCCTGGATGTTCCCATGCCAAAGGAAAGCAAACTCCAGCCAAGGAGAACCCTGGCAGTGATGTTTATACTACCCTGGATGCAAAAAAAGAGGAGGAAGAAACACCTTTTCGTCAGTGACAACAAAAATCCACCAAAATTCAAAAATCTAAGAATGATTTTACTAATGCACTTTAATCCAAAGATACTTTAATCCAAAATTTAACTTTGTCCAGTGTTTTGGGTATTTACCTAACTGAAAATCCTTCCTTTATCCCAATGCCACCTAGACACACCCTTCTTCTACATGTGGGATTGAGCACTCACAAATCTTGTTATAGGATTACTGCATCCCATTTGCTTTCCTCTCTGTCAAAGGCCAAAGACACCTCTTGGTGTGAGATGGATGGTGTTAGGGCTGCACAAGAAAATACTGCATATATGTGTCTGGCACAGACAGGTGCTGGCTGCATTTGCCAGTTCAGAAGCTGTGGTTCCCTTTCTTGAATGGGGATTGAATGGTTCTTGAATGGATTTTACAAGTTGTTAATTTGCCTTTCCTTTGAATGAGTTCAATATGGGGTGACTGCTATGGGTGCTATTCAGCTGTATCAATCAAGATTTTAGCTCTTGGATTATTTAATCCATTTTTAAAAACCAATTTCATGCTGAAATAATGCCTGGGCAAACACAGAGTAGTTCCTTCTTGTAAGAAGAATATTTAGAGAATAGGCTTTAGCAGTATAGTCGTTGCTGAAATCTGTGGTGTTCCTAACTGTTTTGGCTTGGAGATTGCTGTGCTGGCAATTCCCACTGGTCTCTTACATGGCTTGTAAAGACCCTGGTCTCACTGGCAGCGTTAACATAGACCCTACCTTTTTCTCCCATGAAATGAGCCCTCTACTCCTGACCATCTGAACAAACTGAAGTGGGATTCTGCAGATGAAGTCAGCAGGGACAGCAGGAGGCCCCTGCCAGTTTTAGACTGTAACACTGTGAAGCTCCTGTATTCCAGCACAAAGAGGGCAAGGAGATAAATTACTCCAGTGTTTGTTTGTTTTGCCTAAAGAAGCTTCTTTGTAAGCATATTCCACATAAGTATTCTTCTGTCCAAATAAAATAGATTCCTTGTGTCTGAATTTAAGTCTCTGTATATTGTTACTTGTGCATGGCTTAGAAATACTTTAGAGGCATTCTCTAGGAGATTTTATGACTTCTTTCACATATTTCCTCTGCCTCCCTGCACCCACACATCCATGCGCACATAGAGAGAGATGCTGGGTCAGATTCTCAACAGACTTCTGCTCATTTTATGCAAACAAAACTCTTTTCACATTTTTCACCCCTGAATTTAACCCAAGTAAATTTTGGACCGTAAGGAGCTCTTTGTAAAGGCTAGTCCAACAAGAACTGAGGACCTCGGGAGTGGTAAGCAGATAGATTTGGAGCTGAAAGCATTGGAGCACAAGCATTATGATATCTGTGTCCAGTTTCTCTGCCTGCTAGGATTGTTTGGTGAAGTTGTTGCTACAGAATCACAGTAGTGCCATTTATTCTTGAAACTGTTGATTGCATTGCAGGAACAGCCATAGCAAATCATGTGCATCTGTTATAAGTATTTTTCATGCTTTCCCATTTGAATTCTCTTAAATGGTGGTGTGGAGAAGGAAAAAAAGGCCAGATGTTTCCCCTTGAGCAGTTCGAGATTGTCTCTCCTCCAGGAGTTAACCATGCCACGATTCCTTTGGCTTCACATTTTTATTTACTGTCAGCTGTAAGGAGTGCTTTGGTCTTTGGGGAGATCACCAAGCAGTTTTCCTGGTAGAACACATTTTCAAAGCATGACTGTGAGCTGCACTAGAGGAAGGTTTTCCACCACAGGGAAAGCACATGTGATCCATTTATACAAGAAAAGAAAATTAATCAATCAAAAATACCGTTATAAAATGATTAGACTGTAATGGGTAGGTTGCAAGATGTCTCTGAACTGAGTGAAGGGGGTATGTGTGAGGCTTGTCTATGGAGCTATAAAGTTTTATAAGTCAGAGATACAAACCAGGCAGTTGCTAGTAGTGTACCAATTCCAATTTGCACACTCTGACAACCAGTTATTATACCCCCCTCTAACATAATTGGTGATGTACTCTGCAATTAATCCTCCAGTGTAGCTATCTCTAATGAGCACTGGCTCAGTTCTTCGAAGCATTTTGAGTGTAAAATAGGTAGGTGCATTATGATGAGTTAATTGATGCTGTGGGCCATGGAATGCAGGACTGTAGTCCCCCCAAGAAATACCCTCTGTCCAGTCTGTTAGCTTCTGGTTTTGCATTTATTTACTTCTTGGAGAGCTGGATTTTTTCTAGGCATTTAAGGACCAAAGTAGCAAGACATTTAAATATTTATGAAAAAAAAGAGACATGGGAACAGCATGCAGAAAGCCTTTAGATACATTTTGTGGCAAGGCTTGGTGATTATACAAATGCCACCAACTCCAACACCAACTGGGGAGCTTTTCAAGAAAAACACTTCAGTTTATGTAAACTCCAACCCTTTTACCCTGCTAACAGAAAACTCTTGGGCTCTTGTTTTTTGGCAGTTAATGGTTTTCAGTATGACTGCTGTTAGCACAGCTCGCAGAATTGCTAACAGAGTTTTGACTAGGCTATTTGCCGTGACTTCAGCTTTTACCTGTGAAGGCGTCTGTCTCCAGTCAGCAGTGCTGGGCCTTAAGTGGTTTGAAATCCTGTGGTAAGTGGCCTAGTATAAATTACCACAAACACAGTGTGAGTGCCCGTGTGTGTATAGACATGGCTGCAAGTGTGTAGTTGAGGTTGCATCGTGTGTCCAGTGAAGAAGAAAAAGGAAGAGAGGTTTGAAATGCCCTAAAAAGTGTCATTACTTTGGTGATGCAGCACCACATTTGGTATCTGAGATTCCCAGTTTCAAGGTGTTTTGGCCACTGAATCAATGCAGGTGCCTCATGCAGAGGTCCTCTGAAGCTTGCTCTGCTATAGGAAATGTAAAAGAAAGAAGCAGCCCATGCTCTGTTAGGTCTGAGCATAAGGTTCTGGCTTTCCACCAGCAATACTGGTTCCTCTTAGTTCAGCAACAACCTGCTCAGCCTGCCACATCTGTAGCCTTGTTTTTCCTCAGGGGGTTCCCGGGGTCATGGTTTTTAGCCAGCCTGTACCCTGCTGACTCAAGGCAGTATCAGGGCTGTGGAATTTGTGTGAAAGAAGTTGTGACAAGTCCTACAGTGGTGGTAACACTTCAGTTCTGCAACATTTGCTGGCAAGTGGGTGGAGACGTGGATGAGGGCGGGGGGTTTCCATTTGCAGTTTCCATTTGCATGCAGACATTTGCCAGTTACGCTATACAGTGGAATCTGAGCAAAGTCAATAATTTTGCTGTTCCACACTTGGAAAAATGACTACTACAGTTCTGACCTCAGGGTAATAGGTAGTGGCTGCTACTTACTTTTCAGTGGTAGTTCCTTATCTGCTTAAAAACAATGCCATGAACCTCAATTAGAGGTTATACAGTGCTTTGAAATTGTAAGGCACTATCTACATTTAAGTATTATAATGTTTCTATATCATACTGTAACAACAACATGGCATGCACACAGCAGCACTCTCAGTTGTAGGCCAGGAGTGCTGCCTGAGTGCAATATTCTGGGACACTGTGTCCCAGTGACACAAGGAAGTCATGGAAAATTTTCATTGGTTTTAAATTTACTGTGTACATACCTTGAGTGTAAGGATAGCCCAGCCAAGGAAATCAAGTACAGTAGAAATAGATTTCAAATGTAATGGTGATAGATGCTCAGTCAAACAGCAGAGAGCTTTGTAGAGTGGCAACAGGAGGAGGTTAGGACAAGGACAGTGATTTCCTTCAGTCTCCACTCCTAGAGCTTGTGGCTGCTCTGAGCACAATTGTGTAGTGCTATATATGTTCTTTTATTGTGATTCATGTGAGACAAGGATGAATCTTGCTTCCTCGACTTGCTCTTTAGCCAAAACTGCCAGTGGTGAATAAACTACATTGCTAAATTAATGTCATAATGTTGGTGGACTCAGGCAACTAAGCTGTCTTTCTCTGCTTTACATGCAAGTATGGGAGATATGTCAGCCTGGGGATAGAGTAACAGTTCCAAAAGGCTGCAGTGAAATGCAATCTCATTCACACACATCACAGCCAGTCAGGCCATCTGTAGGAAGGAGGACCCAAAAAGGTAACTGACAAAGACCAACAATCCCCAACTCAGCCTCAAAAACTCAGAGCACCCAGCCTGGCTGTGCAGGAGCTTATGATCTGTAGATCTGAGAGTTGTGACTGTGGTAATAGCAAGTGGTTAGGAATAAGGTTATTCAGTTTATATTTCTTGGTCAGGATCTACTTTTACTCCTGGATCTTTCACTGGTTCACCAAACCCTCATCAGCCAGAGCTGTCATGTTGCAGAAGGATCTGGTGTGGTGTGAGCAGCTGAGTATGTGTATAGAACTTCACTGTACAGAGGAAATGGTGCCCCGGGTGTGTGGAACCAGCCCTTTGGTGTCTCTGCCTCTGCAGGATTAAGTCATCAGAAAACTGACCCTGCAGAAGGGGCCTGAGGATGCAGCTTCCTGCAGGGAGGACTGGCTGGTTGATAGGACTTGCAGAGCCAGGGATGGGGGACTTGGTTATTGATATCCTGTCCCTGGGTGCAGTGAACCTTTGTCTTGCCTCAGCTGTAATCCCATACTCACTTATGCCACTGGCTTCTGTCCAGCCTTCCTCCTGCTTGGGGCTATGTATCTATGTGTCACACCTTGATGCCCACCACAGTCCCAGAGACAAGGATTGATGGGTGAAGCACTGGTCAGCTGGGTCTGGTAGGTAGCTGGAGAGAGGCCATGTGCTGTGCAGCAGCTCAGGATGTTCAGATGAGCAGGATATTTTGCTGCAAGAAGAGCAGCATGGTGCAGCACAACAGTCTTGCCTCTAAATGCTCTGGTAGCGTGCCTTACATCTATTTGTTCTTTACATTGCACAGGACTCTATCACAGAAGGGTGTACAGATTCAACATTTCTTTCCCTGTGCCCTTCGTTTCTCTCCTTGGTTAATGAAAATGTGAAATTTGAATCCCCTTCATTCTGGATGGACAACAAACTATGGAAAAGCAGGTTTTGCCATGAGACTTTTCCATCAGCCAACTGACACATCTTGGCACATCTTCTGCTGTTCATAGTCAGAGGACCAAAGGATATCTTTGGCTGGAAGATGCCTTGAAGATCATCAAGCCCAACTGTTCACCCAGAACTGCCAGGTCACCATTAGAGCACGTCCCTAAGTACTATGTTTGCAAGTTCTCTAAATACCTCCAGGGATGGTGACTCCACTGAGCAGTCTATTCCAAAGTCCAGCAACCCTTTCAGTAAAGAAATTCTTCCTAATATCCACCTTAAACCTCTTCTGGTGCAACTTGCAGACACTTCTAGTCCTATTGCTTGCTACTAGGGAGTCAGGGAATACTTCTCGTGGAGACCAGTTCATAGGACCTGAATAGAGGAATGCGAGCTAAGAAAACTAAGAAACTAAGGGACAAAAAGGCTTTTGAAAAATTGCACAAGGCTTATGAGGTTGTAAATCCTGCAGATGGAGTGGGTCCTGGCACAGAACAGAGAGACGGGGTTCAGAGCTGTTGGAAGAAGTGCTGCATCACCTCAGTGAGATGTGGCTAATGTCACCACCATCTATAAAGGAATCAAAACAGACCCTATTGTTTTTTTCTGAATCATTCTAGCATATAGGTTGTGGCACAGGAAAGCTCAGAAGAATAGCACAAAGAACATATTTTAGAAATTCAGATGAGCTTTGAAAGAACAAATGAGCTTTAAAAGAACAATTAAATGCTTGGTGCCACCTGCAGAAATAAAGAAAGAACTGCTCGTGCCCATTTGCTGCTTTCCTGACAAATACCTTTTTTCCAGGTAGAAGCAGTAGAAGCACAAAGCTGTTTTCTGCATTCAGCCTTCATCCTGCTTTCATGGGACAATATTCCTTAAAAAAGCCTTTGGTGCAGTAGAAACCATTCACTCAAACTTAAGAAACCATTTCACTTAAGAAACCATTCACTCAAACACACAGAATGGTTTAATATTGAAAGTGAAATATGGTGCATGCTTGTGTGGAGGGACTAAATGTAGGATACAGAACAGAAGGATGCTGTGTAGCATCTGATTTGGTATTTGTCTCCAGCAGCCTGTGGCAGAACAGAATAAATCAGGAATTATAAACTTTTCATGTGTGGTGGAGGGTGCATCCACTGCAGATTTGGTTGAGGGTAGTGATTCACTTCACCATGCTCTTGGGAACTGAATAGAAATACCAATTAACACCTATTTGTCTAATGACAGGTTAGGTGTTAGTGTTTCATTTTGGTTTCTCAGCCAAACCAATGGGCTGCATGTCAAACCTTGTAGTTGCAAAGGTAAAGGCTTAAGGACTTGAGGCAAGCTGGATGGTTTGTGTGTCAATCAGGAGTCATCTAATGTGCTCCTGAAATAACTGGAAGACAGACTTGGGTGCAGGCCAAGACTGATTTGGAAATGGTGAACAGGAGAAGCCCTGCCTGGTTTTCTTCTGTATTCAAGGCAACAAGACTCGCTATTGTAAATATCTGACACTTGTTTTCAGTCTTTTTTTCCACAGGAACAATCCAGTGAGGCCCTGGTTACTACCTGCTATAAAACAGCTGAACATACACACTTCTGACACTAGTAGGTAGGGTCCCCTCCCCTTCAATTATCACTGCTTCTCACATACAAACTTTAAAGGGAAATTCAATTAGAAGTGAACTGTCAAAGCACAATTAAAAACCAGCTTGGCCCCCAAAATGCCCTGAGCAGAGCAGATGCAATGCTGTGAGGGGCTGCAAAGGTATGGCCTGTCAGCAGAGTTCACAGTGAGGTTTGGGTTTAAGTATCTCCTGAGAATTTCAGACACAAATATAGCCATGGCTCATTTCTGCTCAGGGCAATGAGAGGCTGAATGGGATCCTCCTGGAAGAGAAGCTTCTTCCCAGAGGAGATGCATGAGCAGTGCAGGCTGGCCATGGTATAGATGTCACCAGTTGTCAAGTGTGACTCTTCTGGTTTCAGAAAGGATGTTTTACTGAGGAAGTCTCAGATTTCACCCTTATTCTCCATGGTCACCATGTTTTTAAATTAGTGCTACCACAGCTAGTAAACGTCAAACACCTTCTTTACCTAACATGAGTGCTAGGGGTTTTTTTTAAGCGAAATTACTGCAGTTGGTACAGCACAGCTTGTTTCACTGCATAGATAAAGGAGTTGGGATTTCACATACTAGAGTTTTGGTATCTCTTTACAGCAAAATTTGACTTTTTCTTAAGACAGTTTTAGATGATAATGTAAATTAGTGTGGAAAGGTCCACTGAAAACCAGTAGGTATTTGGTGAAAATACAAAAACAGCAGAACACTTCTGTCTCACAAATCTATTTTTCCTACTTTGGCCAGCTGCCAGATTCTGCATGTCAGTATTGTTTCAAATCACAAATCTGAATTATACTGAAGACATTTACGTAAAGATTATTTGTTTTATGACTACTAAAATATGTGCTTTCTCTTGCCTCAAGACATAACCGTGATGATATGGAATGACTCTGAGAAAGGGCTTGAAAAGGTATCTGGGGTGGTAGTATTAATTTTACAAACACACACAATCCTGTAGCTATTTTTAACAGCCTGTCTCAGCTAAAAAAGGAAAAAATATCAGAAGATGTAGAAAATGCAAAGAGGAAGTGCTGCAGATTGAACCTAAAGGGTTGCTCAGAGAGGAAATGAGTCAGGCGGTTGCTAAGTAAAGACAGTTGCCTATTTACAGAGGAATTACAAGAGTTAAAGGCGTGTCTTATGAAATTCCCAATCAATATTTTCTGAGTAAAAATGGCATGAGGATGCACTTAGGATATAACACACCTGGATCAAACCACTGAAATGCCTGGTGTCTGCCCTGTGCTAGCAGAGATAAAACAGTCTGCCACAGACAGGAGTCAGAAGCCACAGATCAAGCCCACTTCCACCCTCAGCAAACAGTGGCAACTTGGGTATTATTGTGACTATGGTCTGGATGTTAGGAACATGGAAGGAAGCCACCTGGCAGCCAGGACATCATCCTTCCAGCTGACCACCTCCTGGGCCCCTTTTACCTTCATGGTGATGAGGGTAGGTTGAGACATAGTTGAAGAATAACCAAACCCCTCTGTCTTTCAACCATTCACCCTACAACAGGTTAACATCTTCCTTTTCTCCCTTTGAAAACCATTTACAGCCCCAGCCTAGAGGAACTTCATTGAGAAAGGACAGGATTGGCTCATTTTTTCAGCTTGTGAAATGGGGAGTTGCTGGGATTTGCTTGCAGAGTTTGTGTGGTACACGCTATCTGCATGAGAGGTGCACCAAAATCATCACAGACTAGGCCTACCAGGATCTACCTCTGCATAATTGCTTCTTCTTTTAATGAGATACATGTGGCTAACTAGCTGGAATAGAAAGGAAACAAAAGCTCTTCCTCCCGCTCAAATGTAGGACCCATAATTAATGGGCAAAATACATTTCTTCCTGGTAAGCAAGAGACTAGGTAAAAAACGATTCCCAGCATTGCTTGGTAATAAAGTAGAATCTAGTAATACATCATGAGACATGTTACAGAGAAGAGCTGTTGCCTCTTAGCAGCTCATTTTGTTTTGAGGGGAGCCAGAGGCTGATGATGAAACAGTAACAGTCCCTGTGTTTTGGGTCCCTGACTTGTACAACCAGGTCTAGAGTAAGCAGAGGGAGAAATTTGTATTCACTTCCTTGAGATATGAATCCCATCCTGTTATGTTTAACTCTAAAGCTTTTACAGAGGTTTGGTTCATGTCTAGTGAAAAAGTGATTATCACTTTAAGAAATTCACCAGACACAGGGAATGAGAAAAGCAGTGATGATGTGATACACTGAATTCAGGCTGTGGAAAAAATCTTGGCTATGACTTCTATCTATTTGAGTTTGTGTGTCATCTGTACTTTCCTAGCAGAATGGTTCACATAGTTCAGGCAGCTCCAACTCTCCAGCTGCATGCAGTGTCTCTACCAAGGAAATCCTGCCACTGATGACCTGATCTCTCTTCCACATCTGCAGCCATATAGGCTGTTATGGAACAAATTTTGTTCCTATTGGTCTGTTTTCAGCCCCAGCTGACCATCTGAAATACTGAAATACCTGAAACCGTTTAGAAATCCTGGCATTATGAACAGTGAGCTTCCAGCCTTTAGGTGACTTCTAAATGTAGGTATGTTTCAGCAAACTTGAGGTCAGGGATAACGTGCATCGAGAGAAGCTGCAATTACGTGAGAATGTAGGAATCTCAGGAGGAACCTTGTCTGGGAACACCACTGATCAGAAATGTCCTCTGCATGCTGAACAAAAAGGGCAGAAGGGGAAGTTCCAGGGAGTGTGTCCAGGGCATGTTTCCAATGCAAACGATCCAGTGCAAAATTCAGAGCAGAGGATTATTTTTTCTGGAACTCCAACCATCAGCCATGAAGAAGTTAAAGAAGAGAATCAGATCTCAGTAACCTGAAGGAAGCTCATTCTATAGGCTATTATGGAGTCCCCTATCTCTCTGGACTCCTGCCCAGTCAGTGATGTTCAGCTCCCATGTACGTGAATACCACAAAGGTTTCACCAAGGAAAAGATGATTTGAAGTGTAACCTAGCAGAGACTAAAGGCAAAAGGCCAAATCTCTGGTTTGAACTCTTGGTGGTCTTGCAGTTCAGATTATTTTAAAGGTAACTTTAAAGAAATATTTGAGCCCATCTTACAGTTCTTACTTCCCTTCAGAATGTTTTCTGGCTTGTGGAAGAAAGGCAGTGGAAATTATTAACCATGGGACAGTATTCTTACTGTGTTTGCTTTTCTGTTGTTGTTCCTGCACTGTGCATGTGCCCAGCGTCTAGACATGAGCGTATTTTACTTGGAGTTGAAGGAGAGGCACAGGACTAACTGATGCTGGAGATCAGCTCTGCTGTTCTGCAGATGAATTAGAGAGTATCATGAACTGCACTGAACAGCCTTTTCAGCCTCTCGGGCTCATACATTAAGTAGTATCGTGTAACAGACAGGGACAAAATCTGTGCGTCAGTCCAGCATGTGTCAGCTTGGCACATGCTCCCTTCTGCAGGGCTGCTTGTGGCTGCAATTTTGGGCTCATGCTGCGGCAGACCCCAAGGAGATGATTTCATCTCACCCTTGGGGACAGCAATGAACTCTGAGGAAAATTCAATCCCTGTTTCTTCCAATTCTGCTCTTTCTAATGCTTCTTTGAAAAATAAACGGCTTCTTTTTATGCTGCTTTTACTCTTAGCTCAATGACAGCATTTTCTTTGCAAGAGCCACCTGCTGTGTGCCCAGGAAAGGCCCATCAGCAGAACTTAGGTGGGACAACAGTGACATCCAGTGGTCCCACGTCAGCCTGTGGCATACAAACATCTGCATTCACCGGTGTGCCCGGTTCAGCTCTGACCGTGTTATGAGCAAACTGAGTCTCCACTGAAGTCGGTGGATGTTTGTAACTTCTTTAATTAATTAATTAATTCTTAATCTTTACTAGATTAATAGATTAATTACACCTAGTGTAATTAATACCTTTCATGCCTTGTCCTGAATGCTACATAATTACATCTTGATGAAGGACAAGAAGTTTCTCAGAATGGGATATAAATAAAATTCCATAGTAAATATTTCCTCTGATGTGTCATGAATGCCTTAAAGAAGAAAAGCTGTGTTGATGGCTCATTTTTGTAATTGTTATGGTATATGACTGTAGGTTCTTCTGCTGTTTGTTGTATACTTTTGCTGTGCTCCTCTTGCAGAAAGTCTGGTTAGGCTGAATGCTTACTGAAATGATGCACTTTTCATGCCTTTCAAGCCAAAGCTTTAAATCATGGAGTTATGTAGGCAAAAAAATATATTGGGATGGATTTAAGTCAGTCCTTTTGCATCAGAAAGGTTCTTTACTACTTCTACTTCTCACCATCTGGTAGGCAGATAGATGCCTAGGATTGAGATTCCAGCGGGGAAAATTAAAGAAAATGGGGAATATTCCCTCTACCTCACCAAGTCCCAAGCCCTGTGCCCACTGCTCAACAACCCGGGCCAGTCTGTGCCTATGTGTCTATGAGCAACCCCTTCTCCTGGGGAGGTGGGTAAGCCAGTTTTACCAAGTGCAGCTAAACACAATAAAGCGCTTAATAATGGTGAAGACTGTTGTGACAGACAGATGTGGAGAGATTAGATCAGTCTTTATTAGAGAATCACATTAGTCTTTTGGGACTTAGGTTCCTACCTTGCAGTCCAGACAGAAGAGCATCAGAGCAGGGCATTTGAGATAGCCCACTCAGAGTAAACAATGTTTATTTACAATTCTTTAGTTGTAACACCTTGTAGAAACAAGCCAGGTTTAAACAGGTCATTTTTGATTCTGTCTTTACATTTCATGCAAATTTTACTACAAATATATCTCTCAGTCTTTTAAAGTCCCACTACAGCCACTCATATCTACCTCAGCTTTCCTTCTCTTTTCTCTTTCATTATTGACTGTCCTACAATATGAATCTAATATGTTAAAACCACTCAAGCAACGGATGCCTTGTTCCAAAGTTTCATAACATCAAATTACTTTGAAGGCAATTTGCATAATCCATAACTGCAGAGAACCAGGAGGCAACACTTCTAATAAAATCAGTTATGAGATTGACATTGTAATCTGTATCTGCTGCAGCCACTCTGGGGCCATTAAACCAGGGAGTGGAGTGTAGGTGTGTTTCTCGGAAGTGGCACTTTCACCCCAGTAATTGTATTACAGCAGTAGCAGACTGGATTGATGACCCACCTGCTAGGTACTGTAGAGACATTCTTGGGTCATGCAGAAGGTTCTCTGCTTAATTTGCTGCAAGAAGTTTTGGTGAGACACTATTGTTGGGGGTAATGCAGTGTGAAAGGCCAAGGCTAAACCACTCCAGGTGACAGGGAGCCATTAGGAACCTCACGTGAGATGCAGTGTGCTGTGGCATTAGGGTCTGGAAAGGTGCTTGGCTGTGGGGAGAGGAATGGCCCTGAGCTCAATGTATGGACAGCAGCTGGATATCCTCAATGCTGGGGGAGAATAGCTGCAGAACAGATGTTCAAATGCAATTCTTACAGCTGTGTCTTTTGTGGTCATGGAGAAAAAATGAAGGGCTGATGAGAGCAGATTAAGAGCAAAGAGCTCCTGCTCTGTGTGGTTATATGAGACTGTACATGTAGCTACTCAGTGCTCTAGCTGTAACACCTGATCTACAGAGTGATAGTGGTATTTGAGCAATTGCATGGCCCTGAACTGGATCACAGCTCTAAATACCCTGAGGCATATTTTCCCCAGAGGACTGCACAGACAGACAGTCAGAAACCCATGCCCAGGGAACTTTGTTGAAACAGTGAAGCTGCGTCGCAGCGGGAAGTGAAAGGGAATGGCACCATCCTGTTGAACAACATGTTCTGGAATTTCACCAGGCATTTCTGCTATCTAGAAAGCAATATAAGATGATGGCGTGGCAGACCGTGATAAACATGGTGCGGAATGTTTACTAACAGTAACAGTAGGTTTCTTTCACTGATAACTACTTTGGGGGAATGGGATTTTGATTTCATTAAAATTTCTGCTTCTTCTTCTGTGGAAACATAAGCAAGGAAGAAAAAGGAAAATGTGTTTCAAAGTATGGCCTTTAGGGTCAGTCCACATCTTCGTTTTAATTTGAATTTAAAAAGTATAAATATTTTAAAATAAAAAAATGAATGTAGATAATCTAATTTTTTCCTTCTAAAAATACCTGCTTGGCATGTTTTGACAGAATGAAACATATGCCGTTCTACAACCAGCTTTTCATGGGTAGCAAAGCACATGGGTAAATCTGAAGGTGTGGCTGAGTTTTTAAAATTCTTTCTACAGAATTCAGTAAATCATCATAAAAAAGATTTTCTCCTAGCTTTGAAATTAAAAAGGAATGAAAAAAGTCAATTTTGTATTAAACTCAATTTCTGACCTAGAAGTTCATATGGGCTGGCTCTCTGCTGTCTCAGAAAACACATCTTTCAAGGTTTTTGAAAGAGAAAATGAACACCCTGCTAATCTTTTCCTGTCTTATTTGGTGAACTAATCTCATATTTTACAATAAATTTGTCAGGATTATGGTTTATGATCAAGCATGTTAGTTCCAGATCAGTGTCCAGAGGGCAGTTCCAACCCTGCCTTGGCTCCTTGCAGCCAAGTCTCTGTGCTGGAAGACCCTGCAAGTCATCCCAGGGCTTCTGTTTTGAAGAAAAAGAATGACAATTGTTTGTCAAGCTTGCCACTGGATACCTTGGCTTTTAAATATTTTACACTGTTTATTTTGAACCACAAAGGTCTGAATGTTTCTGACCCGAAGGATTTGTGTTTTGGATTTTAACTCTTTTTAATAGGGCTTTATCTCAGGACAGCTGTGCAGAACTGGGTATATCCATGGACCAGAAAGCATGGAGAATATTTGCACAGCCTCTGTGCTTTCAGCACTCAGACAGTGACAACTGAAGAGAACAACAAAAGCTGTGGAAATGCATAATTACCTCATACTTAAGTGCATTTATATGCACATTTTAATTTAAAGGTCAAGTTTAAATGTCCAATGGTGTAAAGTTAAGTTCAGTCCCACTGGGAGCTAAACATCCTCTAAATAAGCTTCACTGAAGCACAATGCAGGACTGAGGTGGTCTGAAATGGGAGCCTTTTACTTAAGAATTGTTCAAGCAGATCTTGGGAGGATGGCAGCCAGTGAGGCCAGAAGGTTTCACAGAAACTGTAAGCAGCTGTTAAAGGCACAAATACATGAATCTTTTTGTTTTGTTTTAGAATAAAAATGGTTGGTTGAAAAACATCCTGAAGTGTCAGCCACCCACATTCTTCCTCCAAAGAATCAAAGATTCCCAGCTCACAGGCTTTGAGATGTAATTACAGTATGAGGAGGTTTGGGAGAGCTGAAAAGTCACCATAGCAACCTCCTGGCAAAAATCTTTGTGCATCCAAAGTAAAGCAAAATTCTTTTTTATCTTAAGGGCCCCAGTGAATCTGAATGCGTTCTGTCTTAATTTTCTGATTCTTTTCATTTAACTGTATTTTTTAATCACAGAGGTTTTTCCTAAGTGTTCTCTTCTAAAATGTCCCAGGAATGTTTTGACTGGAAATGGATGCAGGATGCTGGTAATTAGGTCAGGCTCTGACAGTGACTTAGTGTTAAAAAAAAGGTGCCCTCACACTGTGTTCCAGACCCTTTGTAGTAATCTCTACTGAAGGTGATAAACAACTTGTATTGAAAAATTAAAATCACCAATCTAAACTGAAAAACAGGGAAACAGAAGAAAATGGACGAATTTGGGAAAGGGGACAACTGGACCTTCTCAATAGTTGCTCTGGGGTTGCATTAAAACACTTTCCATATCAAGATGCTCTGATACTGGTTTAACAGGTACAAAAAGCTGACAGACAAAAAACTGATTTTTCAAACTCCCACTGCTGAAAAGCCCTGTTCAGTCCCATGCTTGAAGGAAGGCTCTCCATACACGGGTTTATGTGACTACTAGACAACATGCAGCATAGACTTGAGACAAACCGTGCATGCCAAGCGATTTCCGTGACTGTGATCTACCTGTAAGAGAAAGCAAACCAAAACTGCCAGCTGAGGCTGGTGGGTGGCAGGAAGGTGCTCATCTGCAGCTGCATGGCTCTGAGAGAGTCTGTGCTGGTGCACAGTTACAAGATGAGGCAGGAGATGGGTTTTTTAATGTGTAACAGTGTGGCTAGGGGCTGCTGTAGTGGTCTTAAAGGGAGAAAGTTTAAGTCTGGGCTCTTTATACAGTGAGGAGACAGATTTGTCAGAAAGAAAGTAAAGATGAATAACTATTTAGGACAGTGGAAAAGAGGAAGACATCCCTCCTGTTTGGCTAGAGTATCTGAAGGAGCAGGGTGAACTGCAGTGTTAAGCAGCTTTGTGAGGTTCATGATGTCTCTAGTTCTCTTATGTGGCTAACCAGATCCAGTGAGGGAGCTGAACTGCTGGGAGCCACTGCCAAAACAGATCACAATTTTGCAGGACACGAGAGTAAGCCCTTCCAGGCCCTGTGCAAACCATTTTGTTCCTCCAGAGCTAAATCTCAAAATTCAAGACTTGGCCTCCAGCTAAGCTGTAGCCAGAACCATCATTTCCTGCAGTCACCCACTGCTTGGTCTCAACTCCTGAAGTATTTCTCAGAACCAAGCAACATTTAATTATTTTTAACTTGGTGATGAGTGATTAATATTTTGCAGGAAGGAAGAAAGCTATTGGTTCATCTTTACATTATAGCCCTATGTACTATGAATAGAGGCACAACAGTTGTTGTGGCGAAATTACAACTAACGTTCTTCTGTGCAGTCACCTTTGAATCAGAAACATGGGGAGTTCTTCAGTTGTTTCTTTGCAATCTGTTTTACAATGCTCTATACTCTGGACTTTGCTCTGGACAAAGCTTAATACAAGCCTGTGACATACCGCAGGCTGGGAGCATAATGATTTGTTTCTTAAGTGTTATTGTAAAAGTCAACAAATCATTACTGGAGTAATAAAGGAGAATGTTGGGAACAGAGATTTGTTGTCATAGCACGTTTTCCAGGACCTAGGGTGTGCTTTCACAAGAGAAATCACTTGGTCTTCATTGCCTGATCCACTGAAAACATCACAACATCCCACCTGGTTTTTCTGTTCATATTTCTCTTCCTTGTTATTTTGGCATATGACTGAAGAAACAGTGTGGAGCACTTGTCACAAATTTACCTCGATTTCTGTGCTACACAAGGAGGTGAGCTTTGTTAATCGCTATGGCATTTCCTAAGAATCACCTGAAATATGTAAGAAATCCTATTTAGGTACCTCAGACTGAGAGCATAATGATTTGTTCCTTAAATGTTAATGTAAAACTCAATAAATCATTGCTGGAGTAATTGCTGGGAGAAGAGAATTGTGTCACAGGGTAAAAGAAAAACTGTGTGACATTTCCTAAGTTTTGTAAAATGCAGTTTTAAAAGTAAATGGAGAGAGCTGTAATTAGCTCAGGGTTGCTTTGGGTTTTTTAAATTTTCTAATGTTTATTTTGCATGTCTGGACACAAAGGGACAATTAGCCAGTGGTCAGAGTGTAGTAGTGCTCAGTGGGGAGCCCCAGGAGAGGGCTGTGTCAGATGTGAACCCAGGTGACTCCACTGAATGGAGCCTGTAAACTGTGGACAATCTGAGGATCAAGTCCATCCCTTACAGCTATTTCATGTACCTCATCAGTAGCCAGAGATCTAATCCACTTTGATCCTAAACTAATAATAACCCATTGCCTTTAATGTCCAGTGAAGAGAGTAAAGAAAACAGAACACTGCAGGGGAGCACACAGGACACTAGGTGTGAATCGGGGAGTCTTAGGCACTGAGGCTGTCAGTCCACTCAATTGTTCTAGTTCAACCACAGGCAACTTTGAAGCAACTTTAGTCAAACTAAAGCAGTAACCGAAGGACAAACCACTTCCAGCGAGGAGTGACATATTCAGATTTGCTTGAAGTGTATGCTTACACTCCAGAACTAGCCCTTCTGCAGTTACAAGTGTGTTCTCGGGGCTTAAACTGATGAAAGTTTGTAGACAAAGCCCAGCAGTGAGAACAGACACTTTGACCTCACTCTCCTTAAGCAGCCTTGTGTCCTGCCTCTCCATGTGTTTCTTGTCCTATGTGGTGTTCCATAGCACAAGTCTATGGATTGTAACTGAGGGTCAGCACATCCAGTCTAACCTTACTGATAGGGCTTTCTCTTTTGTTTCCCCCACATTTGTAGGAACTTCACCACTTCAGATGTTGGTTTCTTTTGTCTAAGTAGGTTGAAAGCTGCTAACAGATTTGCAGAGTTGTGACAGATGGACAAGACAACGCAGAGTATAATCCTCATCTCTTTAGAAACCAGCGGAAAACAGGGTTCATATAGCTGTGACCTTTACAGACAATACTGATCTGGTGACTCAGCTCAGTCACGGGGAGGACTTCTGGCCTCCTGTGCTGGGAATGCTATTTCAGCAAACTGCAGGAGCAGTTTGAAGTTCTCAGCCAAGCGTGTGGTAAGGGGATGCTCACCAACATCTTCATTTCAGCACATGCCTAAAGAACGATGAGATTCATCAGTGTCCTGGGACAGCATTCTTCTGACAAGGCTCTTTGCATCTTGATTGTTGCTGTTCGTCTTTTTCTCCTAGCAGGTACAGTGAATCCCCTCAGCATTAACCATAGGGATGGTACTGCTAGTGAGCTTTGCACATCCCCCAACCCAGGGGATATCTGCTGTTTTCCTTGCTTGTGAATATTTATGTAGGAGCCCACTTTCTTCTTACCTTGCCTCAGTGCAGCCATTATTCTTGCTCTAGAGCTTCCCATTCTCTCTGCAAGTGGTACTGGGGTCCTTACCTATGTCAGAGTATATTTTGGTCTGCGGACCTATAGGTCTAGGCATGATTCACACCCTCTTCTGGGATGCAGGTTCAGTCTGGGACACAGATGAGTAGTAAAAATGAGAAAATGACGAGGAGTGAAATGTCAGGTTTTGGTTGTCCACATTTGGAGGCAGAAAGACTCTTGGTTTTGTCATTATTCAACTTGTTTCCTTCCTGTGTGTCTTCCTGCGCTTTAGGGTTTTTTTAGTTTTACTTTGGTTACTGTAAAATAAGAGCAGTGTTTTTACTCACTTTATGGTGTTCTGGGAAAAGTATGAAGCTAACAGTAGAACCAAATTCCCTAGTAAGAATTTGGGTGATGAGTCAAGCACAGTAGGTTCTACTCCATGAAAACACTCAACAGCCTTTCGATCTGTCAAAACTCCCAGCTAACTATAATTAGTTCTTTGTCAGGTTTTGATTTCTTTCTTCGACTTCTCCTCAAGAGCAATGCAGGGCACAGAGATAATTGTAGCAGAGACTCTGGAGCACTGGGGTCACTTCCAGCACAGTGCAGTTGAGTTAAAAATGAGCTCTTTCCCATAATAAAAAGCCTGAATTAATGTCTAGGTCTTGCCAAATATGCTCACTTTCTCTCAGCTTTGGCCAAAGGCTCCTAATCTGTCTGCTCTAAGACACTGGAAGGCCTGACTGCTGAAAGAATGTTTTCTCAGCATGTTTTTGCTGGGATGCAGTGGTGCTCTGGCCCATTGTGGAATTCTACATCAGTTCTGCCAGTCATAATTCTACAGTCATAATGTGCAGTGCTGAGCCTCACACTCTTACTCAAGGGGAAAATAATTAACTTGGGTGCAAACCACCATTTTGCAGTGGCGGAAGCCGGATCAGAATGTGGGTACACACTCCTCAATACACCAATAGCTCAGGGAGCTGAGGCAGATGTGAAAGACAGCAGTGTTGTAATGCATAGTAGAAATGGTCTCTTTACACTTGGAGTCCCCATGGTTACATTAAGACAGCAGTGCAAAATGCTGATCACCTACAGAGAGTTAAACTCCATGGGTAGGTTATTTCCTACTTTCCTCCAACTCAAAAGTGTGTGAATCAGATGAGAAGAGCCAGCTACTTTTGCAGTCCTCAATGTGCACAACCTTTACTAAAAGTATAAATAGTCCTTGGAGATTTATTGGCTGGGTTAGGCTTGAGGAATGTGTAAAATATGGCTGGCAATTTGGTTTGGTAAAACTTAAGTTCCTTTGAGGAAAATACTGTAAAAACAGCCTCTAGATGTACTTATAAAAAACTCAACATAATGGCAGCTCTTATCTACAAGAAACACGCCCTTGATTAGTGACCATGTAAAAACAATGACAAGCTAAAGGTGCTGATCTGTATAGAGGGGCCCAGATAACAGTTTGAGTGATGCATTCCCACTCTGATGGGGAATGGTGCCACGTTACCCCCTACAGAAGCACATTGCTGGTGGCAGGTGGAGCTGGTGGAAAGATCAGCTCCTGCTTTTGATGACTGTAGACTGCTATCTAAAAATAGTTCAAGTGCACTGGTGCAGCTCTGTGGCTATGTACATGCTCATGGAGAGTCATGCCTGAGGAAGGGATTTTGTTGTGGCTGGTGGTGACTGAAGTGGGCTGAGTAGGAGACTGTGGCAAATCCAGAGATCAGGATGGAAATATATGTCTTTGTATTGTGCTGGGCTGCTTCCTGTCTAGATAAACAAGAGACTTCATGTGGAGTTCCAAACCCACATGAGTGAAAGACACCCATAGCTTGCTGGTGACCCTGCCAAACTGCTCCAGGGACTGAGGTTGGCTGAGAAGTTGCAGGTAGTACACTGGTACTCTGCAGTCAGCTGTGGTCACACGTGAGCAAATTATTCAGTGTCTGTGTAGGTTTGTGGTTTGTTTTATTCCGGCAGGTTGCCTCTGTCATCAAAACCCTTTCAGTAGGTTGTAAAGATATCTTCAGATAATTTAAAATAATGAAGAAAAAGTTGTCCAAACAAATGCTCTGCAGACACAGAAAAAGACAAACCTTACAATTTCTACTTTTAGCAGAAACCTTGACCTAAAGAAAAGATTGGAGGTGTGATATGTCACCTGGGAGCCAAACTGCAAACAGCTCTTTACCCAGAGAGTGCTGAACCAAGACCTTTGCACTGGACATTTGTACCATGTGGACCTTAGACCTGAATTCTGTATTGATTCCTATTTGGCATATCTTGAGGGCTTTAACTTTTCCTTTGCAGAATTAAACTCATCTTCTCCTTACTGGTAGTGAGGGTGGTCTCAGAATTAAATTACAAGGGCAGCAGAAATTAGAAATAGAAGAAACTCGTGATTTTTTTAAAATCATCATTCAGGTAAGCACCTGAATGAAGTCATATTGCAGCCTTTTCTTTGGAAGTGGAACTCCATTTCCCTTCTTTATTCTCGTTCCTAATGCTGTTTGCTTACAGAAACTCATGGTCTCCATGGAAAAAAACTGGATTTACTGGGAAGGAATGATAAGTATGTACCTCTGGCCAACTTCAGCATCCCTCAGCTATGTCAGTTCACAGTGTGCATCGACCTGTACCGAACTGCCAATATCAGCTCTTGGGCAGCGTTTTCCTACGACACTAATGACACCTCCACAGACATAAATGACATAGAGATTGGACTCTCTGGAGAAAACAGACACTTGAGACTGTATCTTTTTGGCACCAAGCAAGACATTGAGATTGACATGAACCTTTTTGTGTGGTATAGTGTGTGCTGCTTGTGGGACTCCAGGAAACAACTGCTGGAGATCTATTGCAATGGTCATCTCTTGCATACTGTGAACATTGGCAGCACTGAGTGCCTGAAACCCAATGGTAGCCTGGTGCTGGGTCATCTGCATAAAAGAAAAGATGGTTTTATTGTGCAAGTAAGTAACAGCTTCATCGGCAGTTTGTACTACTTCCAAATGTGGGACCATGTATTGGCTCAGGAAGAGCTGTGGGACTGTGCTATGGGTAATACTGTCAGCTGGAAAGAAGACTACTGGGACTTCAGCAGCATCCTTCCTGTTACGGACCCTCACTTGCGCTGTGGTGAGTCTCTGCAATATTTTGTCTTCTTGGAGCTTATGTGCTGCTGAGGATCATACACAGAGAGCAGGGAACATTCTGAGTCACTGCTGCTGTAATTGAGACCAGGAGTGGATGAAAATGTGGTCGTGCATGCAACATTGCCTACTCTCCCCACGTAGGCTTCTCATGAAGCAAATACAGAGGTTATACATGAGGGAAACCTGGCAGGGGCAGGATCTGCTGCTGAAACCCCCTGGCTGCTAATAACATGTGGCCTCTTTCAGATGAACTTTCTAGTGGTTCATCCTTCTGCTGAGGCATCAACCTGCTACTCAGCTGGCCTGGTGCTGAGTAAGGAAGGTTTGACACAGAAATAGAATGACAGGATGCATTGGGTTGGAAGGGACCTCCCAAGGTCATCTAGTCCAAGCCATCACAACAAGCAAGGACATCTCTAACTAGAAGAGGTTACCCAGAGCCCCATCTAGCCTGACCTTGAATGACTCCAGGGATGGGGCCTCCGGCATTTCTCTAGGCAACCAGTTTCAGTGAGCCACCACCCTCAGACTGAAGAATTTTTCCTTGTGTCCAGCCTAAATCTACCCTTTTCCAGCTTAAAACCATGACCCCTTGTCCTGTGTCATATCCTTGACAATATTTAACTACAGCCATTAGTTAGACTATAGGAATAACTTCATGATTACTTCTATGTGTTCTGGATGAGCATTGCTTCATTGAAAAGCAACCCTCAGCAAAAGCACTCTTAGCAGTGTCTTGGGTTTTCATTCAATCCTGATATCTGTAGGTACTAGATGGTATTTAAACTTCACAATATTAAAAAGAGAGGACCAAGATTGACTAATTGACTCACTGGCTGGCTAATTTACATAAAGCTAACTACTTGCTGTGATATTTAGATGCTCCACTATAGCAGTGAATGTGTTTTTATTAATCATCTGTAAGCTGATGGCTTCAAATGGAAAGCAGAGCTCAGTACAAAGTAACTGGTCATTTTTGATCTCTATCTGGAGAACCTGTCAAGCATCACATCAGACAGCAGCACCCACTAACTACTATATTTCCCACTGCAATTTCCCTTCTCTTACTCCAGTTTCACTGAACCAGGGCACAAAGCAATGAGGAGAGCATGAAGAAATCACCAACTGCTGCTAAAACCTGTGCTCAGAAGGATTCCCCCTACTTTCCTCCTTTCTCTGCACCGATAATTACTGTAAATTCCAACCTTCCCATCTGTCTCTTGGCTCCCTGCCTCTCTGCCTTTATCCTACTCTTTCTGCACTGCTTGTGGCTGGAGTTACTTTCCAGCTTGGGTCCTGACTGGGAGGTGTGTGACATGATCTAAGGAGGAGGGTAAGAAAGGTTCAGTTTCCATTTTCCAACTAACATCTTTGTCCTTGTTTCCATTTGCTTTCATGGGAAGGGGTGTGCTTGGTATGGCAGGCACTTGTGAGAAGTTTAGTCCTATTTGTTGGTGAAAAGTTTAGCACCTGAAATTGAAGCGTCTGCTTGGTGTTATTGGACTTGGATTTTTCAACAACAATAACCCAGATAAATTTGAGCAGTTTTTTAGTGAGACAAACCACATTAGAGAGAGTGTTTCAATGGCCAAAGCATTCTTTCCCTCTAAAACAATCCCAATAAGCAGGTCATTTCCTTTAGGTCATTGGAACAGAGAATGGTTTGGGTTAGAAGGGACCATAAAGGTCATCTAGTTCCAACTTTCCTGTCGTGGGTAGGGACACATCCTCACTAGACCAAGTTGCTCAAAGCCCCATTTGTTAGGATTTTCCAGTGCAGCCTGAACTGGACCTTTAGTCTGGAAAGTGTTTTCCCAAAAGTTTACTGTAAGGATTACTGGAATTTGACATTTTCCCAAAAGCAATATCAAAGATGACTGTTGAGAAGGCCTAGCTTTCACAAAATTTAATCATGTTTGAGGATCTGTCATTTGTCAGATCTTGGTAAGACCTTTGCTTCTGCTATAAATCTGCTTGCTTTAATTAGCTGAAATTCACAAACTCGCTATTGCACAGATACCCTACACAGGGATATCTGTGAGTGATGTAAATACATACTGAGATTTATGTCCTGTTCATCAGATAGGGGAATCTGCACTTGGCTGTAGTTTCTCTGGATTGTCCATGTGGGGTCATGAGAGGATCTAGAGGACATGCATAAGGAATAATAGTGTCCAAGTGTTCCTGTGTAATGAAATGTCACAGGGGCTAAAATTGTTACTTGGGCCCTATAGCAATTAGTAGCTGTAAAGATGGTTCTTGTGTTTATATATCTATATTGTTTATAGACCTGTGTAGTGCGTGGTTCACCTTGACAGTAGACAGTTTTTGCAGTTATGCTGGGAAGTTGGGCAATCTGCTTTGTTTTGAAAATCCTACATCACTTCTGGAAATCTGTGGATCATTTATGTGACATGAGTGAAACTTCTCATGCAATTGTAGCAGGAAGTAGTCTTAAGAAGGTGTATTGAGTTTTTATAAGTAATATAATTATCATAGCAATTACACTGGCTTTACTTGATAGTAGGTGTAAAGTTATTGTTCTGCCTTTGCTCTTTTCCCAGAGTTCTTCAAGATGATCCTTTAATTTTCCACTTCATCTGTGTCTTTACTAAAAGTGTAGAAGTAAAAGTGTGTGTTCTCATCCTTTCACTGACTCAGTCTTCATCTCTTCCTCCCCCTATTTCACCCACACACTTATTTTTAATTTTCTTCTTAATCTTAAATAATCTGAGAGAGGGATGATATAAAATATGTGAAAAATGACTGCTAATAATATAGAAATATATTTATTACAGTTGTCTTATTGGTTGGTCTATTTTTTGCTTCTCTTCCTTTGGAAACCAAGACCAGGACTTTTAAAATTTCAGTGGTACATTATTTTTCTATTTTCAGATTTCATCTGTTGTCATGCCTTGGCCCTCATTTCAGGAATGGAATGACATGCACATTAATTAAACAAAGGAAGCTAGAGGGTGCAGGTGGCTAGTCCAACACCCGCCTGCTGATATTGATCCTTGACATGTGAGAATAAATAGATTTCTTTCTTCAGGTGATAATGAGAGAAAGAAATTAGAATCAGTGAAGCTGTAATCTCATCTCTCTGTTCAGGAGATTTCTCCTGAACTTGCTAAGTGTTGATGGAAGAGTAAAGAGTAAATTAGTCTTTTTTTTCTCCAACAGTTCAGTGCTATCCCAGAAGTAAATGCCTGAGTAAAGAGGACAGATGTCCAAATGAAAATCTGAGATTGATCAAGCGAAGGAGATAATCAATCTCCTTTGCAAGGGTAATGCAGGCTTGCTATTTTTACAGCTTTCTATACACCCTGAGAGCAGCAAGGACTGTGCTACAAAGAGCACTGTTCTGCCAAAGCTGGTTGCTGGACAGTCTGGTTTAGCTTGTGTGTCTTTCCTGCTCCCCATCCCACTACTGCCAGTTTGTGGAGGAACCTCCTGGCTCAGCTGTCTACCAACTCTGAGCATACTGCCTCTGCTGATGGTACTAGAGGGGCTGAAACTGCTGTTTACTCGATCATGAGATGACACCAAAGCACAGTCTGGCACCTCTGAGTAGCATTTGGAAGCTGAAGGGTCTGACATAGTCTGCAAGAGCCGACCATGGAGAGTTAATTCAGAGCTGGAATTCCAATAGTTTTATTGTTCTCGTGTTCCTGGAGTGGGTACTCAGAAATTACTCCAGTTTGAATTTGTGATGAATGCACTGCCTGTAGATCAATGCAAAGGGTAAAATTTTTTGCTTGTCTAGGAAGCAGAAGCTTGAGTAGTGTAGTGTGCCTGTTCAGAAGGGGCTTTTGACTTCAGCTGTCCTTTCAGCTTCACAAAGAAACTTGAAGGTACTTAGGATAAAAATAGGATGCCTCAAGCTGTTCACAGCCCCTACTTCTGCTGCTGCCCATAGATGCATTCCCATTGATTTGACTGGGTCAGAGATGGACTGTTATATTTTAAGCATGGGTGATTCTCCTCACCTTGAGCTACTGTACAGAAAACAATCATAGGACCATAGAATCATTAGGGAT
>VZRI01012588.1:1652-25931 GCA_013397515.1 Upupa epops | reverse complement strand
CAGCACAGTCTGCTGGGGTGTCAGTGACACCACCCAGCTTTGTGTCATCAGCAAACTTGCTGACAGTGCACCCTAATTCCTCATCCAAGTCAGTGTTTCATTAGATAAATAAAACATCATTTATAGAAGTAAATATAAATAAATAAATTATATATCTATAAATAATTATAGATAATAAATTATTATTTGTAAATTAGAACATAGCTGTGTTCTGCTTATTTCTGACAATGCTCCTTACTCATAGAGATTTGCCTTTGTTAATTCATATGTCGTGAAGTTTGTTTCTCTTACTCAGAGCTAGAATGTCAAGTCTCTGACAGTCAAGTGAGTGAAGAAAGAAACACGAATTACCAGCATAGCCAGGAAGCAGAACCTCTAGGGTACAATGTTGTGATCCTGCTTTTCTTTCATCAGCGAGGCCCGTAATGTTATACAGTGATTTGGTTCTCTGTAATCTTCTGTAGCACATGTGACAAACATCATCTGTTTTGTACCTGCCTGCATGGTGATGTGGCAGATTGCATGTGAAATGCCAAAACTGTATCTGCTTTGATAAGGTGATTCACTTCAAGGAAAATTAGCCCTGAACAAATTATTGGAATCCTTTACTTTGAAAACAACAGTCAGGATAGCTGGTGTTTACAATGGTCATTAAACCAGAGACCATGAATATCAACATTTCTCTTTCACATAGTACCGCATGTCAACCCGTTATCACTCAGTGTCTAACAAATGTCTTTTCTCGAAGGCTTACACAGGTTACACAAGCAAGAACAGGGACATAATTGCTCTTCATCATTAGCAGTGAAAAAGATAAAGTTGCAGAGACTGGTCCTTTTCATCATTGAAACACTGCAAATTCTGTTTACTCCTATGTTATGCTGTAGAGAAAAAAAATCCCAAACCCACAGGCAAGAGTATTTTCCCCCTTTGCCTTCACCCTGCAGGGGTCTGTGGGACAACAGCAACTGCAACAGCAACAGCAACGATGACCTTCACTGAAGGACTTGTACCACTCTATGATCTTCACTATACTGTTTCTTACATTTTTGCCATTGTAAATTCTTAAGCCTTTTAATGTTCTTTACAGCAGGCTCAAGTGAAGTGTCATCAACAAGGTCACCTACACTGTCCCCGTTATCTCCTACCAGTAGCACCAATGGAACCATTCCATGTAAGTGCTAGACAAGGCTATTTTAAATGCTGACATCACTGACACATGTCAACTTAAGACTCAGTCATGTTTAAGATATTGCTGCTTACCAAGGTCTTGTATGTAAGCAGATATTTCTATCTTCTCATATGAATTCATAGAGGCAGTAAAAGCTATTAGAGCACCTACAAGTATGAACTGCAACTTGTTTGTTAAGTTGTGATGATTTGATCCTGTGTTTGGCCCTCTAAATTCTTTATAAAATTTCTGGTGATGCAGCAGTAGTCTAAACATAAACACTTGGAGTCTGGGATTCCCCAAAGAGCCTCGGTAACCATGGGAATGTGAAATGAAACTCTAATTCAACAGAGGGCTGAGAAGATGGGAAGGGGTGCAGACACCTTCTGTTCAAACCACAGGATGATTCTCACTTCTGTTTTCTTCTTACAGCCAGTTTCTTTAACGTTGATGCTAACTTTTCTCTTATATATAAAACTGAGAGAGCTCCCGATTACTATGATGCGAAGAAGCTTCTTGGAAACTGGGTGAGAAGCTTTCTTTTTTCATTCTCATATATTTCTTGCCAGTATCAGATGAAGACAGCTGGTACAGAATGGAAACGTATGGGACAGCACAGAAATGAATATCCATGTAACTGTAACGTGGTGTTTCAGAATCATGCTGTCCAACGCATTTTTGACAGGATAAAATAAAGCTCTGGAGGCAGGGAGAAGTGTTGACGTTCTGCAAAAGTTTTTAGCTATTTTCATCAGGGTTTAGAATTTTGATAACAATTCTAAATTTACAAGCAGGTCTAGAAAAAGTCTCAATTAATCAAGTTAATAAATATGTTAATGTTTTCTTTCCAGTTCAGTATCAAATTTACTGGAGAAGAATTTGTTGTGACAAACTTTAAAGTCAGGTAAGCCCATGGTTATGTTGTGGTGTTATCTTCACCCTCTGTCCTTTGAGCAAAATTACAGATAGGTTCCAAATTCCCATTTCACAACTGGCCATCCCCATGACAAGGGTGTAAACCAAATCCCCAGACCTGTGGTCATATGGAACACCCACAGTTTGTTTAGTGGGTTACTTCACCTGAAAACAGATATATATCCTGACCAAGGCAAGGCAAGTAGCTGCTGCCAAACTCAGATCTGGTCTTTGGCCATATATTTTGGTTCATAATAAATATGAAACTTATGCTGCCTCTGCAAGTGTGTGAGTGGTGAGTGAGGTAAGCTGATGAATCTGTTATGCCATTCTGGGAATTCTACAAGAACAGAGCCTGGTACTTGCAGGAGATAGAAAGTAGGGCTGAGCACTGGTACCTGAAGGGTTTGTTCACATTTCTGCTGTTGAAGACCTCTTTCAGGGACTGAGTATTAGTGTGAAGGGGTTTAGGAGACATGTCCCTCTACAGAGGGAAGGTCACAGACACCTGAAGGCTGTCTGGCTTGTGTAAATAGGAACACACTGGCTTTTGCATAGCAGTGTCTGATGAAAGGATGTTACAGTTCTAAAATCCTGCTCAGAAACAATGGCTTGTTGCACAAGACTCCACCATTTCATACACTTCAGCCCAATCTGGCTGTATTCATGTCCAAATTGTGAGCAGCTGAGATGCATCTTTAACAATTTGTAAAAGTATATTTTGTACAGACACGGAGGATTGTAATTTTAATTGTATTTTTATTTCTGTTTCTGACTTCCCAACCTACTGCTTGCTTTATAAATGACAGAACAGTAACACACTTCCCTGTTTACATGGTGTGAATATGAACTGTAAGAGAAGGGTGGGTCCTATTCTGGAGGAAGCTTTATTTGTCAGGGTACATATTTGTTACAGCGCTTGGTCTTGATGATTTATGTATATATATATCTCATAGAATCAATAAGACTGAACGAGACCTATAAGATCATCAAGTCCAACTGTCAACCCAACCCCAACATGCACACTAAACCCTGTTCCCTAGTGCCATAGCTACAAGTTTTTTGATCACCTCCAGGTACAGCAACTCCACCATCTCCCTGAGCAGCCTATTCCGATCTCTGATCACTCTTTCAGGGTAGAAATTTATCAAAATGTCTTACTAAACCTCTCCTAGTACAACTTGTGGCTGTTCCTCTTGTCCTATTGTTAGGAACTTGGGAGAAGAGAGATCTGTAATCTTCTTTCAGGTAGTTGTAAAGAGAAATAAGCTCTCACTTCAAGCTCCTTTTCTCCAGACTAAACAACCCCAGTTCTCACAGCTGCTCCTCATGAGACCTGCTCTCTAGGCCCCTCACTAGCTTTGTTGCTTTTCTAACATGATCAGTTCAAAGTGATTTCTCTGCTGCAAAGTCTGGCTCACAACAGTTGCATCACTTTTTTAGGTGACAGCAGAATGGAGTATGTTACATTTACATGTTTACTATGCAATAAGTATTCTATTATCTTTTGGCTTACAGGACTAATTACCCACAAAGCAGCGTCTACAAGAGGACTCATGTATGTAAAATGACATTTTCTGATTTAGAATCTTACTTTTTTTTATCTCTGCATAGAGGATACAGGAGCTGAATGGTCTAAATGCTGATGCTATTTTGATTTACTGAAATTATTACATCTTGCCTTTTTATCTGGTAGGTGTACTCCATATATATAGTTGGACTGGAAATAAAAGTACTATCAAACAAAGGCTACTCTAGAGACTCAGGCCCAGTAATTTTTGAAGCAATTTGCCCTATTTTAATAAGGACACAGAGTTTCTGCTCTTTTCTTCCCTTAAAATCCAATTTGTTCCAGTTAATTCTAACCAGCTTCTAACTTTTTATGTTGTTCTATGTGGACCAAAGATGAAAGTAAAGCAGATGTCACAAAGGTAAGACCATGGTTATGAACTGAGTTTCTATAGTTAATACTGATTTCATTTTTAGGTTGAGGAGGAATTGGACGCATCCTCAGCTGTTTGAGTTTCAGAATAACTGTATAACCTTAAGTTGTATAAAACATAAAAGCAACATGTGGAATCATGTTGTAGTTTGAAAATTGTCCAGATTTTCAGGTATTTGATTTTGTGCTTTTATGCCAAAAGTGCATATTATTTTGAAACTAGAGATTGTTGTCCCATTAGAACCCTGGGGGAAGCGGCCAGCAGATCCTAGCCATGATCTTCCAGGTTGCAGCAACATCTCAGATGCAGGTACACAACACACACTTCAGAAACCCATTCTCTTTCTGTTTGCCAGAGGTTTAAGAGATCAGTCTCAGCTGCTCTTTTTAGCACAAAACTGCTGGCCAAGCAGTAGTAGCCTTGAGAAGCCCACCTTAGGACCTCTCTCTCCAACTCATCTCAGTTTCTTCCATTCTCTCAGTGGCAGAGCTGGGACACAGCATCCGCATCAGCCTCACGGCTCTGGTCATGTGGGGCCAAGCCTGTGGTGAGGACGGAGGCATTACAGTGCTGGTCACACGGGGCCACACCTGTTGTGGTAAACAAGGTCTGCTCCAGGGCCTGCCTCTCTCTCTCTTTTTCCTCTTTTTCCTTCTCCCAAATGGTTACAGCTCAGAGGGAGGGAAAGGGTTAAGGGCTCACCACCTCCTTGGCATCTTCAAAGACAATCAAGTTGTAAGAACAGTGAAGAGTGGGCTACTGCAGGACAATCATGCTTCAATGTTTCACTGATACCAGAGCCAGGGCTATCCAGTTTACAGGGCTCAGCTCCTTCTGCATTCCAGCCCTCGAGGAAAGGGGATCTGTGGCTGGCCACCTGTGGTGATCAGGCTGAGCCCTTTTACCTCCCACAAGGTGGGGGTGGAGTAGGGTGAGGGGGCTGGTGCTGGGCCTGGCAGAGCTCTTTGTCTTCCAAGAGATAGAACAAGAAGATCGGAAATCCAGAATTCCATCCACTTTTATAGTCTCTGCCCACGAATCCAGCTCTGGGGTCAGGCCACTGCCCCAAGGGTCTTAGGGACAACTGTCTCTAGTTTCAAAATAAAATGCACTTTTGGCATTAAAGCACAAAATCAAACACCTGAAAATTTGGACAATTTTCAAACTACAATAAGTTAGAACCACATCAGTGTTTGGGAAAATGTATTTGAGCATCCAAGGTTTCCCTCTTATACCCTGTATCTTTGAGAGGCTCAAAATGCTTCCAGCCAGCAGGTCTGTGCTCTCTGTGAAAGCTGGCTTGAAGCAGTTATATTCACTGGAGCTAGTGCTAGTTTGCACAGAACAGGTTGCTGAGAGAAGCTGTGGATGTTCCCTGTCTAGAAGTGGTTAAGGTCAGGTGGGATGGGGTCCTGGGCAACCTGGTGTAGTGAGAGGTGTCCCTGCTTACGGCAGGGAGGTTGGAACTAGATGACCTCTTATGTCCCTTCCAACCTAAACCATTCTATGAACAGTGAGTGGTCACACCAAGTGCCAGGTGAATCCTGCACCTCTTCTACAGGAAATCCAAATTGCCTTTCCACCTCAGGCCAGAAGAGAAAGGGAAACTTGGTTCCCCTCACCATCCAATTCAATGTTATTTTCTGGGTTACTCCTTGATTTTGTAGCAAATTGTAATTGTGAAATGTTGCTGATGTGGTGCCCATTTGTGTATTACATGTGTAGCTACGTCTGCAAGGCCATTATGAAGGCCATGTCATTTGAAACACAAGGAGTGCTGTGTCTCAAGATCAAAGAGTTGTTGAATGACAGTTATGAAGAGGGACCATTATCCTTATATGTGAAACCTGAAGATGTGGTTGTCAAGCCAATAGGTAAAACTTCACTAGAACCTTACTGGAAATCACATGCTTTGTAATTCTGGCTACAAGTGATTTATCACATTTTAATTCTGTGGAGGGGTTAGGCTAGAAAACATCTTTACAAGTAGCCAGACTGACCCATCTGGTGGTGAAGCTGTAGACAATATGCAGTGACAACAAGATCAAAAACTTGGGTTCCAGACAAATGGAGGTAAGCTGAAACTTGAATTCTGGTGCCAAGATGGGTCTGAGCAAGGCAAGGTCAAACACCAAAGCCAACATTTGCTTAATGCCAGGGCATATTAGAGGAAGCCTCAAGCAGCAAATAATCTCTGTATTGGTTTGGTTACAATCTCTGTTGCTCTTTAAAATACAGAAATAAGTGAGAGATAAGAGCTAACAGACTGTCCCTGAAATTCAAACCCAAATTTTGTACCAAAGATTTACAGAAGATCAGCTGCAGACTATAAAAGTGCAAGCCTGGAGGAAAGACATTGATGGGATAATGAGGGGTAGTATGAAAGCACCCTCAGACAGAGAAGACTGCAGGATGTACTGTAATTAAATACAGCTTGTGATGCTCTCTTTACCTGAGAACTGACCTTGTCAAAAGAGAAGAAAATTGTAGAATAACAGATACAATATTTAAGCAAAAGTTTTTCTTGCAGCCAGTAAACTTGTGAAATACTCCTATGCAGTCTGCAAATTACAGCTCATTCTTGTCAGGAAAGGAGGTCCAGAGAACAGCTGGGTTTCTGGGTGTCAGCAGGGATCTTCTTTGTTACTATTAACTCTTCTAAAAGAGCTTTTATGTATTTCTGTCTCAGCACTAAGGGATTGTCCAGAAGACTTTTCATACTCATCCTACAAGGGCAATTATTCCTGGCTGCAAACAAGTCCAGCTACCGAAGCAAAAGTCAGCTGCAGGAAAAACCCTCTGCAGTCTGCTCGAAGGAGTTGGTGAGGGATGAGATCATCTCATTTTGCTTCTTGCATGGGAGACAGGAGGGAATGCCAGGCTTTGTGTGGTGGGAAAGCAGACGGTAGTCTGTCAATGGCACACAGCAGTGCCATATCAAGGAAGATGCAACGTATACGGGCTAGTCCAGCACAGGCTGCAAGGAAAGGGAGTACCACATCTTTTCCATCACCTGAAGCAAATGCAAGCCAGCACTGTAGAAAACTGACTAACTGCTTAAGCAGAGAGGGGAAACAGATGAATGGTAGCATCGTGTGCCATCCATTCAGGGCTCTCCGCTCTCCAGTACTTCCACATGCCTTTCATATTGCTCTGGCATTTGGGCTCTGCCCTCATTCTGCTAAATGATTGCTACATTAGTCAGATCTGACATACAAGTCAGTTTTCAAAATTGGGGTAATTAATTACATTCTTAGCTACTGAAATAGGAAATACGAGTAACATAAAATTTAATAGCTTCTGGTAACAATGTACACTGTTTTCATTTTTCAGTGCAATTAGTATTGAACTTGAACAAGCTTTCTGGAAGAAACCAAACCTGTCTGAATGTAATTTACTGGCAGAACTCCCAAGTAGTATTGTAGACCTCCATAATATCACTATAACAGAAGGTAAGGCACCAGATACTTCAGTGATGCAGTGAATCAAAGTAAAAATAGTTAGATAATGCTTATGTTGGACATCTAAAATATTGAAGCAATAAAGCTGTTTGGGATAGGGTTTAGACCCAGGACCACATCCTACTTACTTGGTCATTTTAAAGTGCTTTTAGTGACATTAAATTCTTCAGCTAGTACTTTGAAGATGTGTCTCAAATCCTACACTTAGATTCAGAACTAAGTAAATATTCGATGAACAATATGACAGGTTTTGCCTGTGTATACTATCTCTGTTACCTCAACAAAGTTGTTCATCATATTTCAGACAGAAGCATAGATCAGTGTATGGGGTTGAAACTTTTGTGCTGTAGTTCATAGCTATAGGGTGACTTCTACTACCTGATATCTTTTTGAAGCTATACAAAATAGTGCAGGCTGTTTGAATGATGAACAAAATCAATACCATAGCTTGTCCACCTCCTCCTCAGCAGCAGCATCAAATAATAAATGGAAAAATATATGCAGTTCATACAGTTTGACTCCCAGGGTGTAAAATTCTGCCTTTGTTAAAAATAATAGAAGGATCATGAGCCGATGAATGGCAAACACAACTTTTCAAGCGATACCATTCTAAATTTGGTTTTGCTGCTATACCAGTTGGGCAGCATTTGGGGAGAGAATGATTTTGAATTTATAAAAGCTTGTAAATGTGACCAAAGTTAAAACTAAATCTTATTTACAGGTAATCCTTATAATCAAAAAACAGGTGATACTATGATTATGAGAAGATAGTTTTCTTCCTTTAAAATGCAACCTGAGATTGTAGATTTTACTTTGAAAAGTTAAGTTATTGACATGTTCTGTCAATAACTGATTACATTGACATATTGCGGGCTTATTAACTCAGGACAAAACCTTGTAACGGGTCAGCAGCATTATGACAATTTGGAAAGAGGAATAGCAGACTAACTGCCTGCTTTAACCTAGGCACGTGTTGCTCTATAGCTAGATGTAGCTATGTCGCATGAATCATCTGCACTTTCTTTTTTTCAGAGAATGCACAAGATGTTGTCCAGCATATTTTACACCTCTTGCCAGATGCCACTCTGCACATGAATGAATTAGAAATCATTGCAAGTAAAATTTCTGATATTGTAAGGATTGCAGATATGAGTATAACACTTGCAGAGACTATATTGTCTGTTCTAAACTACATTTTATTGCAAGAAATAGAAGATCAGAACATTAGCAAAATTAGCAATAGGTAAGTGAGATAACTTGCCCAGAAGTTGCTTCCTAAGCTAAAATTAATTACCATGGAGTAATTAATTCTGTCTCCTGGACTCTATGGACTCCTTACCATGGGTTAATTCATTCTGTCTGTTAAAATACCACAGAAACTAGCAGTTTCCATACTTGTATCTTTAACTCACTTGTGGATCTTCATATAGGTAGGTTATTTTGTTGTCAAAGGTGCTTTTACCAGAATCAGTTCTACAGAATTCAGTTGTTCTCTATGGATGATTCAGTCTGGGAGCCAATCACAGATAGCATGACTGCCAACTGATCTCAGAAGTTGGTAATGGTGGGACTTCATGATCGTGAAAGTCTTTTCCAACTTAGGTGATTCTGTGAGGTGATCTTTCCAGCTCAGCAGTTGCCAGGTTAGGTATCTGTTCCACCAGCAGACCAGGCTGGAGTGCTGTGCTTGTGCTGATAAAGACTATTCAAGCATAGCTATGCAATGCTAAACTTCAACGTCTACTTTTAGGATTGATCCTATGTCCATTATGAGAGTCTTACACATGCTAAAATCAACATTGCTACATAGCTTTAAAGAAAAGATTAGTCTACTTTGCACTGGCAACTCCAGTGGTGTAAGAGACCAAGTCTTGATATTAAAGTGTCTTTCAGCATCTCTCAATTTAATGATGACTGTGTTTACCTGCAATTTTTCTCTCACTTAATGTAAATTTTAATAAGAAATGTTAAGATATGTCAAAAGCAAAAAAACCCCAAACCCCACATCCAGACGGAGCATAGACCATGAAACAGCTCAGTGGTTTGTACTGGACAATTGTCCATTGCATTTTTAAACTCAAGAGTCTGAAAGGAAGGGAAGCCAAAAATAGGTTAGAATATTTTCTGAAGAGAAAGCACTGAGTAACACATCATGATCCTTTCAGCTTTATGCTCTCTCTTCAAAGTCTACCACACTGCAGTGTGTGGCATGGGGGCTGTGAGAGCTGCCAGCACTCAACATCTCTGCCTTCTTAAATAGGCTGTGGGTGTTTTTAAAGTGAAATATCCATTACTGAAAATTCTCCTGTGAAATGAAAGGTCTTAAGGACAAGAACTGTATTTGAATAAGCCTGCGATTCCTGATCCACAGGAGATGGAGTTGGCATGTACAAGTTTTAGTAAAAACATATTTACAATTGTTATGGACAAGAGACACCTATGTATTTTAATTCTTCTATAAATCAGACTTCAAAAGAGCTTGACCAGTGTGAAGATACCTGAGGAGTGCTGGCATGACATCCACACAAGTGCTACTATGCTACTTTCAGGCCTCAGCAGAAATGTGGGATCCCAGCTATTTTGAAGAAGTTGAACTACAGACTCTGAACCTCTAAGGCAGCTGTGGCTGAGAGGATCCCATGGGGATCCTTGGGTGTCTGGGATCTGTGATACACAAAGATAACACCTGTCAAAGCAGGACAGGAAGTCTGCTTTAGTCTGTCAGGGCCAGCTGTCTAACACATTTTGAGAAGAGCATTATCCCCTTTTGCAGACTGCTGAATAGCATTAAGGGAGGCCGAACAAGATGTGGCGCTGTCTCAGATCCGCAATACTCAGAAGCGCAACCCTAATTTACTACTTCCTTTGGATTACGGCCTCTTCTCTCTACTTAGAAAATAATACCGAAAGCAGGGCCCAGGAAGCCTGTGAAATTTCATCCTCACACATATTCAGAATTTTAGTGGACAAGACCCTGAGGAAGCTACCCCTGGGAGAGGTGGGGAGTTGCATGACAGACTTTCAGAGACCCCTTGCAGACTAAATTGTCCTGACATTTTACCTGACAACACAATTAGATGATTTCAAATAATTAAATCAGCAGGTTTTAGAAATTACTGCTTTCCAGATGAAATGCAGAATGTGAATTTTGTCTTGGGTCTTCCCAGAAGACCCCAGACTTTTAGCCTACTGTAACACACTAGCTCAACTGTCATCATCTGACTCTGTGGCAGACAAAAAACCATCTATCCCAAACTGGACCCATTCTGCTTTAGTGATTACTCCTTGTGATCACAGAGGAGAGGATTTTAGCTGATTGTCTCCCAGATGCATATTATGAAACCAGGAGAATTTTCAAGAAATGCCTTTTTCTTTCTTGTTTTTTTTCTTACTGTTGCTCTTGGTAAAGTATCCTGAAGACAACCGAGGAGATAGGCTATAAGGTGACTTACTCAGGAAGAAATACATCAGTCATAACCACTTCCTTGGCTTTATTTGTGATGCGCCCAGATCCCAGCATGTTTGGAGGACTGGCCTTTGGTGTTACCTCCTATGACAGAGGTGTGGATCTCAAGGTGAGAGCAAATGATCACCTCAGGGACCACTGACTAAACCAGACAATTCTGTTCTTTCGTGCCATTGTGTATTTGACCTCAGCAAGGCAGCTCTAAGCACTTCATCTCTCTCTCCTGCAGATCAGTGTTCAAGAAAACCCTTTCAAAAAGATCTTGGCCTCTGTGTTTTTGCCAAAGTCACTGAAGAAATTCTTAGGGATTGAGCACTCTGACCCAGAGAAGCATTCAAAGCTCCAGTTTAATTTTTTTGGTACTACTGCACTCTTTAAGGTAACTATGACTCTGATAGTAAACCCTACTTAAGGGACACACATAGTGCCTGTGAAATACCATGAAAATAATTTTAAGATCTATGTCTCCATTAAAATAATTCCAGCCAGTCCTGATACGCAGCATTTAGGACTACTGTAGTCCGTGCTATGTGTTCTTAACTCAGGGGGGTGGGTGAGTGTATGAGAGAGAGGTGTTTCTTATGATATGTTGATGCATACAGCATGCTGAGCAATGCTTTTCATACAGAAGAAACATTCACAATTGTGTCTGCAGCTAATGAGTTTAATGATGTACAACTGGATGTTTTGATGTACTGAACTGATTACACAGCTTTCTCAATCCAGCTGATGCATCTGAAACTCCGTTTTCCTTCAGCTGATGTGGAGACTGTCACTGAATTCACAACTAACCACATTTTGTAATGAAGTAGGAAGTAGCTAAATTACACCAGGCATCCCATGGTGTTTAGCTGATCGCAAATTCCAAGAAATCTGATTTAAAGAAATGGAAGCAGGGAAGATCTTGGATTTTTGTATTTTCACGTGTCTGTTTTTCCACGGTAGGATGACAGCTTAATGAAGAAGAGGTTGAATACTTTTGTAGTGAGTGCCAGCATTGAAAATGCATCAATTCAGAACCTTAATGAGCCTGTAACTATTACGCTTCAGCACATAGACCAAAATACGGTAGGACGTGTTTATTTTGTGTTGAAGTAGAGCCTGTTTCACCTACCCTTACCATACACTGACAAAATGATAAACTCAAAGTGCTTAGTTGCCTGAGCTCTCCATGATGTATCAACAAAAACACTGACAGACCACACAAATCTTGGTGTGTAATTGGTGCAGGTTAGTAAAGCTTGTCTCCACTTTAAATCTGTGCTTAGCAGCAAGGGATCTTTTAATTGTTTCTTTGTTTTGATTTGGGCAATTGTTTTTCAAGGAATATTATATTTGTTAAAAAACAGCAGCTTTTGGCTTTGACTGAAATGACTTGTAGTTGCACTGAATTCAGCTAATTGATTTAGTCATCAAAAGAGGTAAATTCCAAAAACCCCCAAATATTGCATGTTTGGTATCAACATGAATTTGCTTTGTTTTGTTTCAAATAAATGTTTCAAAAATAAAATTAATCTGAAATTATTTTTGATGGGCACAGGCCAAAAGTGTTGACTGATTGCCACTTTAACATTTTATGTTGCAACTGTTTACGGTCCAGGCACCACACAAATCAGCTACACATCCAGGGCAGAACAAAACTGTTCAATAAGATGAATCTGATTAACATTCAAGTTAATGAGAAATTGAAAATGCTGCTTATTCTATTCAGTTCTAGCAAATAACAGATACCCAGAAATGTAATATAGATATCTCTTCTCTTCCATCATTTTTATTCCACCAGGCCATCTGGCACCACTCAGATTTTTTTCATGACCTTTTAAAAATATCCTAATTAAATATTTAATGAGATATCATCCCAACCACATCTTTGGCTCTCTGCCTAATTATATTTGACAGTCTACAGATTACACATCCTAACAGCTTATCTGTTGGGTGGCTTCCTGTAAACTCTGTGCTTTATTAAACTTTATTAATAATAAAATTATTCTGTGCCTTGGGAAAGGTTGCTGCAGCATTATGAGTAATAAACTAGAATGTCCCCATGGTAAAACATTGCATTGGATACCCCTTTAAATCTGCTCAGCTGTCTGTAATATGCAAGCAAGCTTTGTTTTCTTTAGGTGTCTTCCCTGCCTGATTTCAGAGACAGTGAAATCACTGAAATTCTAAAACGAAGTTCTTCTCACATTGAGAATTGGTTTTGTTGTTGTATAAGTTCTCATGTTGTTTTTCTAGGTCTTAGTCATAACTTCTGAATTTCACCAGTAATTCAGCATGATATCTCAGATGAAATCTCTCATCTGAGATCTCTTCACCTCTCATGAAACCAATGAGATCAGCCATGGGAATCGGTTTAAGATGCAGTTATTCAGATTTTCTACTGCCCTTGAAAGTCAATATAAGATACAGAGACTGGTAATGCTGGGGAAATCACTAATTCTCAGGAATTCCTTTAGTAAAGGGAAAGGTGAAAACTGGGACCTTCTGCTGGTTTTCAGTGCCAGGGATGCTATGGTGATATCACAGCTGATTCCCAATGTCTGCCCAGCTGCTCCTGAACTTATGGCATCTCCAGTGATCTACAGACCCTTTGCAGCGCCCCCTTACAAATAAACAGAGATCCTCGAGCTTTCAGTACAAGAGGAAATCAAATCAACTGGCTTAGTTATAAACCCCAGTTAGAAGCAAGATGTGCCGTCTCTAAGTGCAGGCGGTGTACAGACATTCTGAATAAATGTCACTGCCTCCTTTTCCTCTGCTTTCAGGGTAACGCAGCAGTACACTGCGTCTTTTGGGACTTCCAGAAGAACAGTGAGTGCTATTTGCAGAATTGTCATGCTTGCTTTGTCACCAGCTTCTCAGAGCCTTTGACTTCTTGACACTGTGGTTTGAAACTTTCAGGCTGTCCTGTTGAGTCCAAGTTGTGGTTTCCATTGACACAGAAATCAATGCTACTACTTGGGGGATTGGTGTCTGGCTTTGTACAATGGTGCAACTATATGAATAGGAAATCATAGTCTGAGAAAAAAGCAGAAATGCATTAAAACGTTGAATGACTTCTCACAGTTACTTCAGGGGAGACAGCATAGCTGTTTAGCTGTGGTCCAGTCTTGAATATGGCTCAGACAGTCAACAGCCACAGACAGAAGTGTGCACTGAGTTAACCCAGAACATACGGGTGAGATTTTGCTCTGAATGAGTGGGTGTTAGAATATATATATATTTTTAAAATCAGAAGCTTAGCTTCTGAATATAGCATACACACCACATAAATGGGATCATAAGTTTAACTTACCAGGGAAAAGCTGGCCTTTTCAGTGCTATGATCTAAACAAACCTAAACAAACCTTCTGTCCTGTAAATATTTCTTCCTTTCTGTGTTTCCACACCCTGCAGCACAATTTAGTCCAGTGTGCACTTTCTTACCTTCCTGCTTGTTCTGCATGCAGGCATGTAAATTAATGTTTCTTCATTACACCAACTGCTTTCATCCAAGTTTTGAGGTTCACAGGCAACTATATGTGTTCCTGTGTGAAGTCTCACTTGTGTGCTGCTAAATGACCCTGCAGTCTGTACTAACTTGAGCTCATATTCTCACATTCTGCACACTGCAGAGCTATAAATGACTGAGCATGACTAACTCTGCTTAAAAATCCCTTTTTCCCAATTGCACAGATGGACTGGGTGGTTGGAACACATCAGGGTGTGAAATGGAATATACAGATATGAATTACACAATCTGTTTTTGTAACCATCTTACCCATTTTGGAGTCCTACTGGTAAGTACTTTGTGAATCATCTCCAAAAGAGTCCTGTGGCACTAAACAAAGTCACTGCTAGTTTTGGGGAGAGTTGGGAGATTTGTATCTATACAACCCATTAGATATCTGCAACTTTGCCAAAATCAGTGGTAACATGCAAAACAGTTATAATAATTTTTAATAGTATAAAGTCCTCTCTAAATGTCTCTCACTTTAAGGCAAATTAATTTTATACAGGTAGTTTGTACTTCTTTGCAACGTAACTCAACCTTAATGTGTTACTTCCTGCATTGGATACACTGTTGTTGATTTATTACCTGGCAGTGGAAACTAATGACAGTGCTTTTCTAAAAGTTTTTTCTACACTCCATCACAGAAGGAAATGCAGTATAAATAAGGGAGATATTGTTAACTATCTGTAATACAGAGAGAACTCCCTCTAAAAGTAGAATGTTAAAAGCAGGACTCCTTGGGAATGGGCTGCAACAAATGCAAAGTGTTTGCTAGGAAAGATCAAAGCAAACTGAGAAAAGCAAACTGTCTAATCTCAGTAGGATACAACTTACATGATGGGTCAGGCCATTCCTTTGCCTTTTGATGCCTGTGCCCAGCTTCCCCTCAAGGTGTGCACTACTCTACTTCTGGAGAAGCATGAAGCCCCCTCTGGTAGTAAAACTGTGGCTTCTATAGGAAGGAATTTAGATGGAAGAGATTTTAGACAACTTGCTAAATTTTCCATTCAAGCAAAGAGGATTCAGGTTAGGTTGGGCAGGGCTCTGAGGAACCTAGTTTCTAGTTAAAGATGTCCCTGCTCATTGCAGGAACTGGATGAGCTATAAAGATACCTTCAATCACAAACATTATATAAGATACACCTCTTCTGCACTGCCAGGTTAGAAATCAGTACTGTTACCAGTATTTAGCAGTGTCATTGATTATAAATCAGAGATGTGGGTTACTAGTTCAAGCTTTGACAATTTGCTGAATAAAAGAGAAACTATCAGGGAACAACAAAATCCCTTCAATCTTGCTCCATACAGCAGCTGTGGAGAAGCAGGGCCCAGCTCTATAGCAGGTTTTCACAGAGGGGTGCTTTCTGGACAAGGAGGATCCTCCCATGCTCCAAGACATTGAGCAGATTTGTGCCATTCCCAAGCATGGCAGCTGCCAGTGAAGCTGAATTTCTCCTACAAAGCGAGCTCCCAGTGTAATAACTTTGGTGAGATCCTGGAATCCTTGTTAAATGTGTGGGTTTTGAAGTACAGGTTTTCTAGTTTCACAGCTTAAGGCTGCATACTTTAAATACTGTGTATTTGTGCGAGCTTGGATATTCTGTAGGATTATACAGTAAGAAACATACAAATACTAATGGAAACCACCCAAAAATAGGGGTAAGCAGAACAGACGTTGCTTTTTTTATCAATGTGAAAATGTGCAAAGACATTTTCTTTATCTGTTGTGTCATACAACTGTGATTCTTTGTCTTGTAACAGGACTTGTCCCGGACAGAGATAGATACCACACATGATCATATATTAACTCTGATAAGCTATGCAGGATGTGGTGCTTCTTCCCTTTTCTTGGGTGTAACACTGGTGATATATCTAGCCCTTGAGTAAGTCTGATATTTTATCTTCTATAGCTTTTAATATTTGTGCAATAATGAATTTGGAGTAACTATCAGAATATCTGATAATATTTGATGCTGTGATGCATAGAGAGAAGATTGAGAGCTGACAGTATAAATAATGCTGGAAAAAATAATTTTGACCGATGACTGCAGTGAATGAAATGAGAGGGATTCAAGCACCTGTGCTCCAATACAAGCACTAGTCTGACCTCTTCAGCAACTGCTATGTTCCTAAATTTCTGCCATTTTATAAATCTGCACACAGATGTGGGCAAGGTATCATGTCAAGCATCTGGAATATTTCCTGGATATAGACTGTACATTGGATGATATCAGCAGTAAAAGAGGGAAAGGTTTCTCTTGCTTTTGGTCTTATCTGTGCTTTGTTCCGTTGGATAGTTTTTGTCTTATGCTTGTATGGGTTACTTGCTCCTGGCATGATGGAGCACTAGACTTGGGAACTGTGGGCACTTTCATGTTCCACTAATATTGCCATAGCAGTAGTTTTTGGTGCAGTAGTAAAAGATGACAGCAAGTCAGTCTTCTCTCTAATATAGAAAACCTAGCAGGTCTCTGTGTGTATAGAAGCGTTGCTTTGCTTTTTCAGGATAGGAGATCTGCTTTGAAAACAGACTATTGATGTGCAAACACTGATGTAGATGCAACCTGCTCTACAAGAAACCAGTTGATAACATGATAAATGCACATTTGTGCTACCTGAATGCAACAATAACCTTGGGCACTTTCCCCTTCTTTTTAGAAAGCTGAGGAGAGATAACCCTTCGAAAATTCTGCTCAATCTTTGTGCTGCACTGATGATGCTCAATATGGCCTTCCTCACCAACTCCTGGCTTTCCTCATTCAACCAGCCAGGTCTCTGTATCACCATGGCTGTGCTCCTTCATTATTTCCTTCTTGCAGCTTTCACGTGGATGTGCCTGGAGTCTGTTCACTTTTATTTGTCTCTTGTCAAAGTTTTCAATGTTTATGTCCCGAAGTACATCCTGAAGTGCTGTATTGCTGGCTGGGGTAAGTTTTTTATTTCTTCTCCACTTCTGTGGTTGTTAAGTTCTCTAAGATAGGGACATATTTGCAAAAGTAAGTTAAGACTCTGGACTCATAGAAACGTCACGCACATCCTGAGCCAGGACAGATTTCTTCCTCCAGACAGGTTCCACTTCAGTTTCTTCTGGCTAGGGAGTGATTAGCAGAAAGTGCCTGTTGCTTTCTGCACACAGTCATATCCAAGGAAAAGCAAAAGTGGGTGTAAGAAACTGCTCTCCCTACCCTTCCTATTCTTTACAGGAATGATTTACCACCATAGCTCACACCACTGGGTGTGCTTAAGGAAGCATGAGCTGCCCACAGCCTTCACGCCTGCACTGCTGATGTTCATAGGTGATTCTGATACCCTTCTCCATGGCTTTTGTCTTGGAATTTTATGCATGTTTCCCCCACAAGGGTGGCTTTGGCTTTCATTCATTGCTCTCCTGAGGACTTCACAGATTCACCTTTCCTCCAAGAACTGAGCATCAGAAGCTAGTTTGGGAGAAACATAGCAAAAAGAACTCGGTTATCAGAGCAGAACTTGGGTTTTTGGGTTGCCTTTAGATGTTGTTTTAAAGTGGGTGTGAGGTTAGGCTTTTGAATGTTGTTCAATAGATCATCATGCAAAGTGCATGCACCCTCAAATCTGATGGTGCATATGGTTTCTCTCAGGGGCAGCCATCCTTGGTGGTGTTGACGGCAGCCATTCTCAACAGAAAAGCTGGAATTGAAATAAATATGGGGAACGAATGGAAGGGAGACTAGCAAAACTCTCTGGAAAATGTCTTTATCAGATCTTAACACAAAATGCTGTGGTCTGCTTATCTTTTGACACCAGGCTTTTTGTAATCATCAGTTGGTTTTATTTTACCAGATTGGATCCCTTCTGGAGATGTTTGAACACTCACAAACATTTTGCAAACACAGATATTTTAATGCCTACTAATTTGTAATTTACATAAATAAGGAGATTAAACCTGCTATGCCACACATTTAGTTACACTTCTTTTGAGAAAGAGCTTTAGGGGTAGAGTTTGATCCCCAGATGTATGTGTCTGCTGTGATTACTCATCAGAGATTATCTGACATCTTTCCATATTCTCAATTTTTGATTTTAAATCTAAATATCTCTCTTTCTTTTGCCTTCTTTGTTAGGAATGCCAGCTATTGTAATTACTATTGTGCTCATTATAAATAAAGACTTCTATGGCAATGGGTCACATTCTGAGAGCAATCCATTCAGCAATTTGTAAGTATAATACCTTGAGCTTTTTGATGGTCACTAAACTATCTTAAAGCTTAAAGATATAATAAATAAACAGAAGGCAACAGCTTCTTTCTTACTTCTGTCTTTCCTTCCCAATTTTAACTCTCTCCTTTTAGTGCTTCTGGCTCATTAGATCATCTTGGATGTATGGCTACTACATGGAGTAACTTGCACATCAGTGGACTGGGTTCTGCTAGTTAACTCCATTTATTTTTTTCTGGAAAAATCTCCTTCTTTATATGACATTAACTCAGTCATATGGGACATTTGTATATGCTCCTGTATGTTCTACATTTCTGGTAAAACCTAAAGGCATAGTAATTGCTCTTTATTCGGCATGTTTGCTTCTGTTTTTTAACATCAGTGTCTCCTCATAATTTCAAATTCTTTTGTTTAAATAATCTCAACCTCCTCTTTTTCCTAGAGAAAGCACTGCATTCACCCATAAATAAGGCAAGTAGGTAGATTCTATGAATGTCCTCATTGGGGGCAAGCAGTGTGTGCTAGAGAATGCCCCTTAAAGGTACAGGAAAACTTTATCAGTTGGATTGCCCACAAAACTCCTTATTGCAGCCCTCCTTCCCTTTTTTGCAGTTGCTGGATTCAGGATAACATTGTGTTTTACATCTCTGTGGTGGCATATGTCTTCTTGGTATTTTTAACGAATACAGCGATGTTCATCACTGTTCTCCTTCAAATCCACTCCATGAAATCAAGAACACTAAGGAGATCTAGATCCTGGAAAAGGGGTTTTCTCCAAGACCTCAAAAGTGCTTTCAGCTTGATGTTCCTTTTGGGCTTAACCTGGGGCTTCGTCTTTTTTGCCTGGGGACCAGTAAGGATATTTTTCTTGTATCTCTTCAGCATTTTTAACACCTTGCAAGGTAATTCTGAATCGAGTACTGCTATAAATACAACAGTTTAGGGCTGTGGAATAGAAATAAATATGTAACATCATGTAGTTCAGGCATGGGGGAAGATGAGTGCTGATTGAGCCTTTGTGTTAGAGTGTTTAGCTATTTTAATACAAAAGTGGTTAGTGTTGTTCAGAGAGTATGGGTGTGATGCACTATTAACTGCTGTGATACATGCCTTTTAAACATGCGTTCCTATAAATGCAACTTTTCCTTTGGCACAATCCTTTCCATGTGGACATAAAAACAGTTGATAGTATCTAAAGTGACTTGTAGGTTACTCTTACAACCAAATCTGAAGGAAGCTCTTCCTATTACCATTTCATATGCATGAAGGACTCAGGTTAATTCTGTGCCAACGTGATGTTAGTCCAGGGACCACCTCTGTGCCCATATGGAGTGTACTGCATACTGCTAGCTGAGTATCATACAAAAGGTTTAGAAAAGGGACAACAGGTTGGAAAATCCACCTGAAAACCTTTGAATTTTTCTTCTTACTTTAGGGTTCTTTATCTTTGTGTTTCACTGCCTAATGAAGGATGAAGTAGTGAAGCAGTGCCGAACACACTTCTGCTGGGGAAGATTTCGTCTGAGTAATTATTCTGGTAAGCACCAAGGGGTTTTCTTTAGCTTGACACAGAGGTGTGCCTGCTATTGGTGTCACATTTGTTCTCTGTGAAGAAATAATGCTCCACTCAACAGCCTTTCTGCATTGCATTGAATAATTGTTCTTGAATACATCATTATTCTTTTCCACTAACTGCCTCTATGATATGATTGCTGAAAAATATTTCAGCTTGGTCTCAATTCTACTTCCACATGCCATTCAGTGTTCCCTAATATGAGCTGTGTTTTTTATAGCCTTACAGTCTTCATAAAGGTGAGGTTCAGAAATGTATGCAGGACAGACTATTTTTTTTAAGTGTGGGGAACTGAGTTTGCTCAGCCTGGGAAGGAGAAGAGAGATGTAACTGCTGCCTTTGGTTATCTGAGTAGTTATAGAGAAGAGTCAGACTCTTCTGAGAGGTGCACAAAGATGATGGCAATGGATACAAATCACAGCCATGGAAATTAGAAGGAAACATTTTTTTCCCAGTAAGTATAGTTAAATAGGTGGCACTGGCCCAGAAAGGTGGTAAAGAGACATTCTTGTTGGAGAGTCAAAATTCAGCTGGACAGGTGCCTAACCAACCTGATCCAACTTTTGGCAGGAGTTTGGAATGAAAGCACTCTAAAGGTCCCTTACAACATAAGCTATTCTAAGCTGAGCAAGAAGTAATGTGGCCTGTGACTTATTCTGGACTAACCCAGTGATGTTGATTCTTCAAAGAAGTGTGGAAGAATATAGAATCTTCACAGACTAAAAATGCTGTATGTCACGTGTATAGGACACACATTTGATCTCTAAAAGGGAAAGAGAAGACTGAATTACTGGTATCCAGCCCCAACTCACAAGTGTGACAGGGCTAGTGTAAAAATAGTGTAAAGAATTGTTCACTGCTGCACAGCTTCAGGTGGCACAGAAGGATGGCACAGAAGCAGTCATGGACATTTCTCCTCCCTGATCTCTAGTAGTTTAAGATGTGACACCCATATAGAATTTTATTCTGGTTCCTTTGGCCTTTTGATTTCAGACTGGAGTGAGTCAGGTGCCACTGCTGGATCTACACCAAGGCATTTAAATCGCAAATCACCATCTCAGGGTTTGTGGAGTTTAAATTCTAATGGAACAAGTTCAACTTTCAATGGTTCAGATTCCCTTCCCAGGATTTTGGATACAAACTTCAGGATGGGTAAGAAAGCCAGTGAGCACTGCACAGACTAGAATGCAGTAGTGGTGACTGGCAAGTTCCAAGCAATGGAAATAAACTGGAATTTTCACTGCTTTGCCTGTGCCAGACTCCAGTTTGGGCTTCATGGCTACGTTACAGATTACTTTTGCTGTTCTAAGTAAGAAAGCACTTAAGATCCTAGTATGGCTAAGAGAACCCTGTGCTCAGCTGTCACCTCAGGCACTTAAGAACTACTCTGCCCTGGGCCAGCTCTCTTATAAGACCTCCTTCCAGTCATAGGGAGCCCTATAGTCTATCTCATGAATTCCCAAAAGAGCAAAGATCAAAAAGCTGAATAGGACCTGACGAGGGTCTGTTTAACCAGAAGAAACCCAGCAAGGTGTGTGTGCGTGTGTGCCTTCCAAGATGGTGAAATTGTTCAGATCCATATTGTGAAAAAGTAATACCTGTGTAGGAATTCTGACCAAACAGTCCTGGATGCTTTTGGAAACATGCTGATGTCTGTTCTTTCCCCAAATACATTAAATCAGTCACTTCTACATAGACAGATTTCCTTCTATATATTTTAAACAAAATTCTTACAATGGATTTTTCCCATTTTTCTTTTCCATAGCTGAAGTCTATTACAACCCTGCTGTTGTACCTCCAGAAGATCATAAAGCCAAACATCCTTGTTCACAAAGAGTACTACCCATGGATAGAGGGCTGCACTATCCGCAGAAAGCAAGATTTTTTCACTGATACAGAGTTTTCTTTTGTTTATCTAATGACATTTCTCCTTTGTGGCACGAAGAAATAAACATTGATCTACAGAATTACTTCATCATTTGTCCTCATTTTTCTCTCTTTGCACCCTCATACCATCACTGTGTTTCCTTCTTCATCTGATACTTGTCCTGAGATCTTAATATTAATAATACTGTGTTTCAAGACTATGTAGGCATGAATTGTCTTCCTCAATCAGCATGTTTCTTTGCTTTGTTTGGGCTGGACTTTGCTTAACTTATACAATAAGACATTTGACTCAGGTTTCCAAGACGTTCCCATCAGTTTTATGTTGGTTTTCAGATGTCCTGGCACTGTTATCTTGGGTTTAGATCTCTGAAGATATGTATGTGCATGTTTAAATGTTTGAAAGTGCTGATCAATACCTGCAAATGGAATGTGGAAACAAGAAAAACTTAAATTCACACATCTAACTGGTATCCATGTGAATGATGCAGACCTTAGATTTCCTCTCCTGCAAAAAAACCCAGAAACCCAAACAGAACAATAGCAGATAAAATCCTACCAGGTTTAGAGATGGTGATTAAGAAGTGTGCCCTCTAGTAAATTTTGCTGTGAATACACCAGGAGGTAAATGTCATTTCATAGCATCACAAGAGAGCCTTAACTTTCCTCTCCTGTGCTTTCTTTCAGCAAAGGTGTGTGAATCAGTAACTAGCCTGCTCATCCTAGTTTCACTTTTGTATGCCTTTCTCTGTATTAGTCAAGCAAAGATTTTTTTTGGTGATTGCTAATATAGTAAAATATTAACCTGTAGCAATGACAGAGAATTAAAAAAAATATAATGGAGTGGTATCTTAGAGCTGGTATGTACGTTAGCAAATACAAAAGGTTCTTTCACTCTGCAGAGAACTCCCACACAGCAATTAATGGAAAAAGATGAATATTTCAGTACAGTAACTGCAGCCAGCCTACTTCAAATTAGACAGATCACCTTTGCTTCCTTGGCTTACTGGGAAAAATGTTAGCATTAAAACTATGCAAACAAGTTCCACTGCGTACCCATTTGTAATATGAAATTGCTTTCAATGAGAAAGAAATTCACTATAAAATACAGTTCAGTACATTGGACACTTGAACTGTCAAAGAATCTCAGAATGGTGGGGATTGGAAGAGACCTTTGAAGATGATCTAGTCCAACTCTACTGCTAAAGTAGGATCATCTACTGCTTGTATTCTTTACTTCCATTAGCAAACTGCTTCAAAATCTGCTGCTGAATAAAGGCTTTTCCTGCTTTGCAATGAGCAGCAGGACACACTTTTCTGTGGTGCTGCATGCTAAAACGCTGCCTGACTCTCCTGACACATCTCTCCTGGATTATCCATACCCCAGGGGAGGCCTGAGGCCTGTGAGGGTAAGGAAGAAGGCTGAAGAGATCGTCGGAGGAACTGGAGCTTTAGTCCTCTCCCAAGTCTCTGTTACTGTGATATCAGTAGGTCTTGGCAAGTGGACAGGCTGACCTCTTTTCTTTGCTACAGCCCTGCTCTCATCCTCACTGGTCTACTTCGCACAGTAATTTTTTATGCATACACTTTGCAGAACAGAGGATAATAGACTTCAATTTAGACTAGACATTAAGTACAGTTCTAATTTTAAGAAATAAGTGGTCTAGACAGTAGAGGGAATTGCCATCACTACACATCTTAAAAAACAAACATAGTGGTAAGAGATTATCTGCCAGAACTGGTATAAGTAAAGTAGATTTTTCCTTAGGGAAAAGGATGGACTGGAAGACCTGTTTTGTAGTCTGCATGACCCTGTTTTCTATTACTGTAGTGTAAAAAGACAGCAAAAGAAAATCAGTGCAAGAGAAATATTTGTCTCCTGCATCCCGTACTTATCTTACATTCCTGATAAAAGATAAAATGTGCCTGGATTTTCTAGGGTTTTGGCTAAATGCCCTTATAACATTATTAGATGATTAGAAGCAACAAAGATTCAGATAAATCTTAAAAGGAGAGAGAAACTTAAAGCTTGTAAAGCTGCCAAGAACCATTTGTTGGGCAGTTGGTTACCATGCTTCCAGCTTTGGAGGTGTAACAGCAGGAAGAAGAGCAAGCAAGCTGCATGGCATGGAGCAATGTCAGTTCTCCACTGCTTCCTACCTCCGCCCCCCCCCCC
>VZRI01012586.1:0-19842 GCA_013397515.1 Upupa epops | reverse complement strand
GAGTTACCGTCCCTGGAGGTATTCAGCGTTAGTGTGGATGAAGTCCTGAGTGGCATGATCTGTAAGTTAGATGTTAGGTTTACTTAGTTTATTTGGATTTAGGTTGGACTGGATGATCTTAAAGTCTTTTTTATCTGTGTCCTGTTCCTTTCCTTGTATTATGTATGTAGAAAGTTAAAGTGTAACCAAGAGGAAGGAGACATACAGATGACAGTAGTCTGACTCCTTTTGTCTTAGTTCAAGTCTTTAACCTATGACTACTTTTTTTACGGTTATCTACTTTTTTGGTTTAATAAAAATTACCAAGTCAGTATTTATTCCTGGTAAATATTTTAATGTTGTTAAATATCTTTTTCTTTCTCAGTTTCTTTATGGATGGACAGTATCAAGAAGCCTACGGCAAAAAATGTGCTGTGCCTAAGACGTACTTGTACATTGTGGACTTTTTCGCAATATGATCTGAGAGGTCTGATTCTAAAGCAGCTTTCTGTAGCACCCCCAGTGGGGGATTGCTCCTCAAAGGGTTTTGCAGCTGTGGAGTGTAGAACACTGAGTTCTACCCACCTAAGCTGTCCTGTCAGTGCCACAGCATGCTCAAACCCCAGGCCGAGTGCTGCTCAGGGAGGTTTACAACTGCTTTGGTTCTGCCACTATGACTGAATGTGAATGCTTAAGACTAACATTCTGCAGTTTGATATACTTTGCAGAGTCATGTTGTTTGTGTTCTGTTTCCTAGGAGGAAGGTATCAACAGATACCAGTAAGAAAGTTGATAGACTGGTCACTGCAGAACTGTGTTTGTAACTGCAGAGCTCAGGTGCATCCACTGCTTTATTATTCCATGTTTCTGGTACCTACCCTGAATCTTGCTATTTGAGTGGTTTTCTTTTTGTATTCAGGGCATTTAATTTAGAATGTGATCCTCTTTCTGAGCATGACATATCTTAGTTACAGGTCAGAGTGTGGCTTTTTTAATGCTATCGTGCTAGTCAAGTGAGAATCATTTAACACCACCCAACACTTTGAGCTGTCAATGCCCTGAATATGATAACCTGATTCCTCTTCCCTGCAATATGGCACCCAGTTGCATTAAACACTCTCTTTAAGGAAACAAAGTTAGGGCACCAGGCTCTCCTAACATTAAACAGGGTGACTGATGTGTTGAACACTCTGGGTTCAGCCGTAGCAGTTAATAGAAATGAATGCTTGCTTGGAAAAAAAACTTTCATGTAGCTAAATTTAGGAAAAAATACAGAATCCTTAAGCTTCAATTTATTTGTGACTTTTCAAAATTTGCATATTCAATTGAAATTATAATTTAATTGAATAATTACATATTATAAATAATTATTTAATTTATAGTTTTAAAAATCTCATTTCTGTATTTATTGTAAGGCTACAGCCAGCTCCTGAATACTTAATGAACTGAACTAGTTCATTGATTTCAAGAGTCATCTTGTATTAAGAAAACAATCAGGATTTTGGTCATACAAAATATTACACTGGAAATACAACAAACAGTCATTCACGGTGGATTTATATTTGCAAAATTCCTATTTTGAGACAACAACAAAACATAACAGAAACCGAAACAGAAAGGATCTTTTAAAATAAATTTCCATCTATTTGCTGAAATAAGACTGATAGTTTTCCTTGCATTTGTTCCAGTCCAATTTTAAAAGTCCTAGGGGATATTAAGTAACAAACTAGACATGAGCTTCCAATATGTTGTTCCTATGAAAAAAAGGTCAATGTGGTTTCGGATTGCATTCACCAGGCACCCTATCATCATCTATTGGAGCAGGAAGCTAATAATCTTCATGTGGTTTTAGGATGCACAACATGCTTTTGCAATGCTGTGCTCAGTTATGGGCATCTTATTACCAGAAAGATATTGACAGATCATAAAAGCACAAGGGCTCAGGTCATCTTCATTTATCACCACAGTGTGACATTCCACCCTTCTCCTTCTCCCAAGAGAAAAAAAAAGCACAACAAAATTTTTAACTAGAAATATTCTGATTTATTTATTAGTAAGTTATGGTAATAAATGCATTTCTCTTATACTGTATTACACAAGTTTAAGTGACCTGCCAGTCTTGTAAGAACAATCAGGAATCCTTGCCATGTATCAAAAAACAGACTTGAAGGCGCAAAGGGAAGTTGAAGACAACATTTCTGTGTATTTCCCGCACTAGAATGGCAAAACCATTTGCTAAGAGCTGTTGATATTTAGAAGTCTTTCCAGGACACCAGAAGATCATGGCATGCCCATAAAAGCAATTACTTTTTTTCATTTATACAGGCATTACTATTATTTTACGTATTTAGAAGCCTGTAAGTACTCTGCAGCTGATCACACTTGTCTCCTATGCAGAGCATTATTAATGCTTCTTAATTATTAATGTATTTCTATTGCAATCTTGTGTGATTTTACAGATTTTAAAAGTTATTTAATTAGTCAATGCCCAAAGAAAATATTTCTCATTTCCTTAATTATGGAGCCTGGCAACACCATGAAAAGGCAGACAGTGCACTGTGGGTATCTAATTCTTGGGAAAACTGAAATTCTTCTTTAAGCATCCAAACCATTTTTAAAATTTACAAAGTCTGTATTTTTTTAAGAATAGTAATAATACTGTCAGAACTATGCAAAACTGCTCACAGCATTCACCTAGCATTTGCATGTTGTGTTTCAGAGGCTGAGATTCTTACTGCTGTCTTTTCACCTGTCTTCAATGGACAGACCAACTGTTCCCAGGATGTCCAGCCTCCTGAGTGTGAAAATAAGGATGGTGAACAGCACAAATCCCCCATAATCCAAGAAGAAGTAGTTAATGATCTGCTTCTGCACATAGACACTCATCAGTCTATGGGGCTGGATGGCATTCACCCAAGAGTATTTAGGGAGCTGGCAGGAGGGCTCACCAAGCCTCTCTCTACCATTTTTCAACAACCCTGGTCAACAGCAGAGGTACCAGATGACTGGAAGGTGACTGATGTGATGCCTATCTATGAGAAGGGTTGAAAGGAGGATCCTGGGAACTACAGGTTGTTCAGCCTGACTTTAGTCCCAGGAAAGATTATGGAGAGGATCACTTTGAGTGAGCTCTCATGGCAATCGCAGGGCAGCCAAGGGATGAGGGCCATCCAGTGTGGATTCACGAAAGGGAGGTCTTGCCTAATNGGGCCAGTCCTGTTTAATATCTGTATTGATGACCTGGACGTGGAGATTGAGAGCACCTTCAGTCAGTTTGCAGATGACACTAAACTGTGTGGCAGTGTTGACCTGCTTGAGGGCAGAAAGGCTCTACAGAGGGACTTGGACAGGTTGGATCAATGGGCAGTTGTAGGAGGGACAATAAGGCCAAGTGCTGAGTCCTGCATTTCAGTCACAACAACCCCAGGCAACATGACGGTCTGGAGGATGAGTGGCTCGAAAGCTGCCCAGCAGAAAAGGACCTGGAGATGCTGCTAGACAGCTGGCTTAATAGGAGCCAGCAGTGTGCTCAGGTGGTCAAGAATGCCAACAGGATCCCAGTCTCGGTTAGGAATAGCATGACCAGCAGGAGAAGCGAAGTTATTGTGCTCTTGCACTTGGCCCTTGTAAGGCCTCATCTTGTGTACTGTGTTCATTTCTGGACCCCTCATGATAGGAAAGACATTGAGATGGTGGAATGGGTCTAGAGGATAGCTACCAAGCTTGTGAAGGGTTTAGAGAACAAGTCATGAGGAGAAGCTGAAGGAGCTGTGCATGTTTAGTTTGGAGAAGAGGAGGCTGAGGGGGGAGACCTCATTGCCCTCTACAACTACCTGAAGGGAGGTTGCAGAGAGGTGGGTGTTGGCCTCTTCTCCTTGGTGACTAATGACAGAACCAGGGGCAGTGGTCTGAAGTTGAGGCAGGGAAAGTATAGATTAGTTCCTAGGAAGAATTGCTTACAGAAGGAGTGGTGAGGCACTGGAAGGGCCTTCCCATTGAAGGGAATGGTTGAATCACCATTCCTGGAGGTATTTAAGAAGCATGTAGACGCTGTGCTTCGTGACAGGCTACAGTGGTAGGCATGGAGGTGGTTGTTTTGTTTTTTTCGATCTCTGAGGTATTTAGTCTCTTCTCTCGATAGATAGATAGATAGATAGATAGATAGATAGATAGATAGATAGATAGATAGATACTTCAAAATGCCACCAAACTGGGAAATTCCTGTTGCCATTGACATACACTCCCTACACTCCCCTTCCTCAAGCTTTTCATTCACCCACCCCTCAGCACTATGACAAATGTTTGGGAGCACCAGTGCTACAGCTTTTTTTACTGCAACGGAACTCTGTGCAATGCATGTACACATATGCCCTTGCTGGGGGACCCTGTCTCACAGAGAGAATCTCCAGTATGTTCCTGTAGCTCATCCTGGACAGGCTGCAGCGCTCTGCAACAACAAATGGTGGAGCTGTTGCATTAAGAAATGCGAGTGATCCTGTCCCTGCTGCAAAACAGGTGCAGAAAGGGGAGCTGGCAAGGCACAGATCTGTAGGACTGCTGGAGGAACAGTTCTGTCTGTTAGATGAATGCCAGCAGAAAACAGAAATGCATTACAGCTAAAAAGAATTTTTAGTTAAGTTTAATACTAATATTAATTAACATAAAGGCTACATGAATTTTTAGCTACATAAAAAGTTAAGCTGTCTCAATTTTTTAAAGGCAGTTACAGCAAAACAGTTGACTGAACTATCCTTCTGATTCTACTATCTTCACTTCTGAAGCTGACATAAACTAGAGGTAAATGCTCCTCACTTAAAAAAAAATTAAAAATTTCTGTTCATATGTAGCAAGTACTATTTTAATTCTGTAATGGGAAAGAAATCAGTTTTGTATTTTAATACTTAGAAGGGAAAGAAACAGTAGGCTATGGATTTTCTAACACACTCAGGTTTTGTAGCATTTTCAACAAAGCAGTTCAGATCACTCCCTAGGACTTCATCAAACTATGTCAAAACAGGAAGTGTGAAATCAGTATATTTTATAATAATTATCATTCAAAGTTGGATTGCCTAGAATTGCTCTAGTACAAATCTTTATTTGAATACTTTTCAGAGATCTGCCCCTAATCAATGTATGAGGTTTTTATTTTCAAATGAGACACTAATAATAGGGTTAAAAGAGTTAAAATAATGTATCCCATGCAGACATAATTTTTAACACAGGTAATAAAAATGTAGGAGACTGCTAGTTATTTAGCTTCTCTAGATCCTTGCAAATATTTATATTTCTAGGGAATAAATGTGTGTGTGCAGGTCTCAGATTCTATTCAGCTATGTCTGCATAGACCAGAAAATCCCCCTCCCCAGATAAGACTTTCACCCCTGTCATTGCTGTACATCTGCAAAAGCAGGAGCCAGTGCTCCACTGCAGTGCCACAGCCTAGACGCTTGCTAGTGACACTCCAGCTACTGGCATCTGACAGATTTGGGCCAAAAGGATGTGACTTATCTTTCATAAAACTGTGAATTATGCTTGGACTATATGACCACCATGTGGTAGTCAGTATGACAGTGATTATGGGGCACAGTCACTAGTATGTCCTGGCTTTTCCTTTGCATAAGGTGATTGATAATTTGACTGTAGCTTGTTCCACTCAGCAGAAAACTAACCCAAAACAGAAAGCCCCTGTGCCCTCAAATGCAGCCTTACACACACAAGTTCACATCCAACTCCAAAGAGCATGGCATATTGCAGTGTAGTTTGGTTTTGAGCAGCTGTGTGGATGCTGGACAGCCAGAAAAGCCCCTCCATCTCTGTTTCTGCATTTGCCATTATTTTCTTCTTCAGGTGGGAGAGACTGCTTGTTGTCAAATAACATCTGCCTCTGTTATTCCTCAGTAAGAGTAATGGATAAGATTCTTCTTAGAGCTTAAAGGATCTTCCTATATGTCTAGCTGGGAGCAGTGGCAGACACATCAGAGGGCTGTGCTGCCAGTCAATGAGACCTCGAAAGGCTGGAGAATTGGCCTGGGAAGAATCTAATGAAGTTCAACAAAGGTAAGTGTAGGGCCCTGCACCAGGGGAGGAATAACCCCATACACCAGTACAGCAGGTTATGGGGGGACCTGTTGGAAAGCAGCCCTGGGGAGAAGGACTTGGAAGTCCTGGTGGATAGCAATGTGTCCTTGTGGCCAAGAAGGCCAATGGCTTCCTGGGATACGTGACCAGCATGTGGAGGGAGGTTCTTATCCCCATCTACTCTGTCCTGGTGAGGCCACATCTGGAATACTTTTTCCTGAAGCAAAGTGGGAGAAAGCATTTTATAATGTAGTGTGACAAGATATAAAAAATGGTCAGGCTTTGCCAGAAAGCTGGATGGATACCTGTATGACTTGAAAACTACTGTTGAATCATTTCTAAAAATCTGAGTGGTGACAAAGGTTTTAATTTGTATCTCATGACCAAAAGCAGTCTGGAAAGCATTTAAACCCTTCTACAAAGAAAACCCATGCTTGCAAAGTAATGCTTCCGCTGAATTCCTAGGGAACACTGGTGGATTAGTCTTAGCAGCAGGAGCTGTGCAGGATAGAGGAAGGGCTTGCTCTGGAGGTGCCTCTGTATTTCAGATTTTTTAAAACTTTCTAAAGCTAATTTTTTTTAAACCTTCTCCTGGAGCACACTGCACTATGGTTTTAATAACTCCTTTTGGTAAGATACTATATTGTATGTTGCAGTGAACATTACATGATCTGTTTGTTTTCCTCTGGGGGACCTTGAGCTTGACCATTTCACCGAGGTGCACATCAATGTGATGACAGCAAAATGGCGTTTATTATCACGTGGCGTACACTTACATACCCCTGCCACTCGTGTACGCCCCTTTTTCCCACAGACGTAGCAGAATAGAGAACCTATCGCGTCATATCTTGCAAGCCCGCATGCGCACAATACAACAATTGTAGTGAAAAAAATCCCTCAATTAAATTTTTCCATCTTTTATAAAAAATAGAATATAATTGACGTTATAACTGGAAAGTATTTGGCTGGAAGTGGATTTGGAATCTTCATTAGAATCATGGAAGGAGGCATTTAGAGCCATTCCATCAGTTTCCATCTCTGACATTATCAGTTTCCATCTCTGATAATGTCAGAGAAAAAGAGTCTAAATAACTGTCTTGGAAAGACATTCCCGTGTGGTACTGTTCTTTAAATGAAATGATCATGAAGTTTTCAATGCAACTAAGTGTAATTTATATTAAACTGAAGTGTATCTTATTATTTCTGAGGCTACACTTGAGCCTTTGGTTTCAGGTTGATGAATTATTTTAGCAGTATTCTGCATATTAACTCCTGTGCTACAATGGATGCAAATGATTGAGAGATTGGAAGTGGATGCTTCACTTCCTTAATTTGATGCTGCAGCACTACAAAGCAGAGCAAGTAAATGGGCAAACTGTTCAACTTTTGCAAGACAATTATCTCTGCAAATATCTTCATCCATTTCTCACATAGGAATTCCCAGCAAGATCATTCTGCTGTTGGCTGGTGTCCAGGACTATTAAGACATTTGTAGGCTAATAAGGTCTGCAGAAGCTTGAGACCTACAGCTACCTGGAACTATTGAGTTCTCGTGAAGAGCAGAAAGTATTTCTGTTTGATTTTCTATTAAACTCCAATTTGAATGGGTTTTGGGATAGTTTTCTCTTATACTGATTTTGCAGACCCCATTCATGTCTGCTCTGCCATGCATGATAGATGGCTTCTTGTACGAGGCTAACGAGTTTGAAGATGGCTTATGTTTCCTTCTACCACAAGGCTGTCACATCCATGCTAACTGCAATATATATGTATTGATAGCTATAGACAGGCTGGCACTGTGCTTCTCTTACGAGTACCAGCTATACCCACTGATAGTTACACCGCACAAAATTTCATTTCCATTTGCCTGCAGAAAGATTCATTTGTGCACTCTTTTCACATTTCCTCTGGGAACGTACTGTTGGATCTCTTAGTCTGCCCTTAAAATTCCTCTTTATTTGCTTTTACAGACACTTAACTTTTTCCTCCCTGTAACACTTAGGAGGAGAAAGGTAAAGATTATGCAAAAGCTCACTCAAGGATGTTGATTTTGAAATCTTCTGCTTCTTCAGGGAATACCCTAGACATATTCTGGGGAAGTTAAGCTGTCAAACCTCATTAACTGTGCTTTTTCAACCCAGGAAACATCTTTTCTAGTCTCTTCAGCATTTATTAAGATAATTCATAATCTTTTTCCTAAATGAAATATATAGAGTTTGATATTAGATTGATGTGAAGTGGGTAGTATGTTCCAGCTGAAGATGCAGCCCCATGAACTGCTAAAGTGCAGCCTGGTTTGCAACACTTCTATATGGCAGTCCCAACACGGATGAGGCATAAGCTAGCTTTGCACATGTATCTACCCTATTTTCTCTTTCTATATGCTGAAAAAAAGAGCTACCACTAATTAAGACCTTGAAAACCATAAAATATCAAAATGTTCAGTGTGGGCTGTATAAAACTTAACACTGTAATGGTGAAATCATAGAATCATTAGGGATTGGAAGGGACCTTGAAAGATCATCTAGTCCAATTCCTCTGCCACAGCAGGATCACCTAGACCAAGTCACACAGGAACACATCCAGGAGGGTCTTGAATCTCTCCAGAGAGGAAGACTCCACAACCCCCCTGGGCAGCTTGTTCCAATGCTCTGTTACCCTCACTTTGAAGAAGTTCCTTCTTATATTCATATGGAACCACCTATGTTCCAGCTTGCACCCATTACCACTTGTCCTGTCACCAGATGACACTGAGAAGAGCCTGGCTCCATCCTCCTGATATCTACCCCTCACATATTTAAGAACATTTATGAAGTCACCCCTCAGCCTGCTCTTCTCCAAGCTAAAGAGGGAGGTGTTCTACTTCCATCATCATCTTCGTTGCTCTACACNCCCCCAGGTCCCTTTCTTCTACATTGCCCTCCAACAGGTCAGGCCCCAATCTATACTGCCACCTGGGGCTGTTCTTGCCCAGATGTAAGACTCAGCACTTCCCCTTGTTGTACTTCATTAAATTTCTCTCTGCCCAGCTCTCCAGCCTGTCCAGGTCTCACTGAATGGCAGCACAGTCTGCTGGGATGTTGGTGACTCCACCCAGTTTTGTGTCATCAGCAAACTTGCTGACAGTGCACCCTAATCTCTCATCCAAGTCATTAATGAATAGATTGAAGAGGACTGGTCTAAGTACTGATCCTTGGGGAACTCCACTAGATATAGGCCTCCAACTAGACTCTGTCCCATTAACCACCACTCTCTGACTTCTATCCTGCAGCCAATTCACAATCCACCTCACTATCCAGTCATGCATTCTGCACTGCCTCAATTTGGCTGCGAGGATGCGATGTGAGACGGTGTCAAATGCCTTACTGAAGTCAAGATAGACCACATCCACTGCTCTGCCATCATCTATCCACCCGGTTATGCCCTCATAAAAGGCTATCAGGTAGATCAAGCATGACTTCAGCCTTACTGACTGTCCCTAATGACCCTCTTGACCCTGATGTGCCTAGAGACAACGTCTATCACCTTTCCTGGGATGGAGGTGAGGCTGACTGGTCTGTGGTTACCTGGATCCTCCTTTTTACCCTTTTTGGAGATTGGAGTGACAAATATTATTGTACAGTCTTTACTTGAGAAACAAAATGTGACTGTAAGTAATTCTTGCTATTTTTACAATCTCAGTTACTCAGCAGCTTTGCAAACAACATCCTGGAGTGCTATTTTTTAACTCTAATGTCTCATGCAGTGTCTTGCAAATAAATATGCATAGATACTGAAATATAAGGCAAGGAATTTGTCTTGCAAGTAAAGACTGTTGCAAAACTTCATGAATGTTACCATTCCATGATATATGACAAAAATTTACTCATACAACTGAGTGATATTTGGTATAAGTTTTTAATAATAATACTAGAATTTATTTAACCCATAATAATCAAGCTATTGTTCAACAGTGAACCTCAGGAACCTCCTTGACTCTTCACTAAGGCCTATTACAATATCACAGTAATGATGAGGCTGGAAAAGACCTTAAAGATCATCCAATCCAACCTAAAACCAACCAAGTAAACCTAACGTCTAACATCTAGATCATGCCACTCAGCACTTCATCCTTTCTAACCTTGAACACCTCCAGAGATTGTGACTCAAGCACCTCCGTGGGCAGCCTGTTCCAAAACTGGATCACTCTTTCAGTGAAAAACCTTTTCCTAATGTCAACTCTAAAACTCCTCCAATGGAGCTTAAGACTATGACCCCTTGTCCTGTCTCCAGTGTCCAGGGAGAAAAGACCAACCCCCACCTGACTACAACCACCTTTTACATAGGTATAGACAGTGATGAGGTCACCCCAGAGCCTCCTCGTTACCAGGCTAAACAGACCCAGCTCCATCAGCCTCTCAGATAGTGCTTATCTTCCAGCCCCTTTACCATTCTGGTTGCTCTTCTCTGGACTCATTCCAGCAGCTTGTCATCCTTTCTAAACAGAGGGGGCCAGAACTGAACACAGTACTCCAGGTGCGGTCTAACCAGTGCCGAATACAGGGGGGAGGATAGCCTCCCTCTCCCTGCTGGCCACACCATTCCTGATGCAGGCCATGATGCCATTAGCTCTCTTGGCTGCCTGGGCGCGTTGCTGACTTGAAAAATGAATGAACTTTAGAGGATTTATCTTTCCTTAGTTCCTTCTGTTGTAGAGGCTAAAGCATGCTGTTTATTCACAGTGAACTTCTGGTTAATTATTTTTCACATGCATTAGCATTGGTTAAATTAATACACATTAACTGACAGCACTGTTAACTCTGCCCTGATTTAGCAGCAGGCATTATCATTCACTGTGTCTGACAAAGTAGTTTTCCTAGAAGGAAAAAAACTGTGCATGCTTGCAGCAGCGGTGGGCATTTAAGCTGTCCTACTGCGATTGTATTTTACTGTATAGAGAACTTCTACGTAAAATGCTGCAGTGCGACTGAATACTGGATCATGTTCCTGCCAGCAAGTGGAGCATCAAATCAGTTTGATTACAATCAGGACTGAATCAGGAAATGAATTGTCTGAATAAATTGGCAGTTTTCCTGCTTTAGGAGATTTGTAGCTAGAGAGAGTGGGCCAGTAAATGTATATGAGCTGCTGAAGATAAAAAATCACGGATCTGAAACCAAACACAATCTGAGAAGCAATGTGTGCTTTACTTTCAAACAGGCTGCAGTTTAAACTGTTTCTCAGATTCATAAACAAATCAACTAAATCACAGCATAGAAATAAAACATGAAACACAGCAGAAAATTAATGCACCGTGCTTCTGACATCAGCACAAGCAGAGACTGATTTAATCCTTCTTCCCAATATAGTGTCTAATCACCCCAAATCCTATTGCTATTACAATCTAGGTACTCAGGTACTCACCAAAAGTCTCTGTAATAGCCAAAGAAATAGAATATTGATGGGAAGCTTTAGAAAAACTCAGTGATTCAAGGTACTATGGAACTGTTGCACGAGGAAGGAAATTTAGACACCAACATCCTGGGGAGTTCTGCCCTGTTACAGCAGAGCAGAAATACAAGGGTGAGAAAACTGTGTCCTTGCAGCAGCAGTGTCTGAATCCAGTCTTCCTGAACTGCGGCAAATGTGAAGCTGGCCCTTCCATCCCTGGGAAGATTTTTTAGTCCCTGGCACATACCTGGACTAGTCCTGCTTTCTTGAGCAGCCCCTCAGCTCCTGCTGCTCTGGCAGTCTCCAGCTCCTGTGACAGTCATTCCCTTCCTCTCCATGCCACACCCCACTGCATTAAAGGTTCTTCCTCCTGGTAACTGCTCTCAGGGAAGGACAAGCAGGACTCTGCTCATAAATATACAAAATAAAAAATAAATTGAAAAGCTTAGAAGAAGCAACTAAAGCCAGTATTGTTCTTCATGCTGGGACACTCATTTCTTTGAAAGCATGACAGAAAGGGAAGGTACAGCTGTATTCCCTTTCATCCAGACGTTCAGGGGACACCTTACTCACATTTTTCTTCTTCCATGACTTTAAAAATCCCTCTCATCCTATAACCTCTGTATTGTTAACTGCTTCCTGATGAAGTGACTTGACTTCAGCAAAGGGATTTGGTAGCATGAGGTGAAACTCACACTGGAGTGAAAAAGGATTTTGACCTCACTGGAGGTTTTCAAGGTAAGATTGGTCAGGGTGCTAGATAACCTCATCAAAGCTTCCTTTCCCACCGAAGTCTATATCAAGAAGCCTGACATGAGTGAAAGAGGAAAGCTGTAGCAATGCTGGTGTTTGAAAGGTGATTTGTACTATCCAGACCTTAGAATACCAGAAATAAATCAGCATATACCTATCAAAGACTATATACTGGGGACAATATTGCAACTGTCAGGAAAGAAATGTAGTACTAATGTGCCTGAAGAATATTGCCTCTACCATTGCTTGCAGAATCAAGTTACTGATAAAACATAAAAAATTCAATGCAAAAATAAAATACCACTGAAAATATTTACTCTTAAGAGGGTTTCCCTTGGCCAGGGGAAAATGGTTGTAGTGGGCATTTCCAAGGAAAAAAACAAATGACATTAACTGACCATTTTAACAGTCAGTTAAATTTTAATTCAGTCCTGACTGAATTATACTATGTAGTTCTGCACATTTTCATAGAATGCTTTGGGTTGGAAGGGACCTTTAGATATCATCTAGTCTACCCACCCTATTCTTCAGAACGTTGTTTGCTGCTGCTGTAAAAGTTACTATGTGTTGGGCTGAGTCCTTCAGTTCTTATTTATGAATACTCATAGCAACTCTGATGCAATGGCTGGTTTGCATAGAGCTGGTGAAATGGGACCAATTTGTCATGCAGATTGTTAGATAAACTATTTGGCTCTCCTTTTCCTCTTCTCTCTCCCTCTCCTTCATTGCTAGACTTGTGAAATGTAGCAGTAATGTTACATAGCAATGTCTTCCTATTGGGGGTTTCAAAGAAAGTCTCTTGGGGAGGCTATTTCTTTCTGCAATCATTAGATACTGAAATAATCCTTTTCAGATTTGACATATCTGTTTCCAGTTTGTTTCTTTGAAAGGAAATAGGATGTTTAAGTAAAAATATTTTAACAGCAGTTGTTTAAACAAGACCAGTTCCAAGTGATTAACAGCTTTTACAATGTAGCAACAAAGACTGTGTCTAGAAAAAGATTTTATTTACTCAGAATAAACACTGAAATATTTATACCAAGATATAAAATCATGAGTAGGTATTTGGTGTAAATCAAAATTTAACCCTCTAGCAAAAATAATTGCTTTTCAACTATATTTCAATTAATAAAATTAATTAATAGAAGGACTAAATGCTGTTGTGTCACAGTATGCATTACCTGTGGATTAGTTTTGCCAATTATCAAAACAAAGTACAGGAAAGCACAGAATATCTTCTATGTATTAGAAAGTATGATTTTTTCTCAATAGAAAAGAAATCAGAATACAATTTTCTCCATTACCAGTTCAATTCAATACGGCCAAACATGCCATGTCACCCCATGGTCTATTAGATTATTTATGGAACTAAGATTACTCTTTGCACCTTTGTCATAAATAGTATTATAGTATTTTTTAGTTGCAAGATAGAAGATCAGTTTTTTCTTTCACTAAGATCAAGTTTAGACATTACCGTCTTATTTCATAGCAATTAACATTAGAGCCAGGCCTAGAAGAGAGATCCTCATTGCCTAAGACCATATTTAAGATGCTCTTTCTTTCTACAGAAAATAAAGTCAATCACGTTTGCCACAGGTAAAAATCTATTGGATTCAAGCTGCCTGCAGCCTTGGGCATGAAGTTAAATTAATAATATTAGCTTAATTTTATGGATTTGAATTATAAGGCTCTTGACAAAATTAATATGAGATTCTTTGGTTACACTGAATAAACCTTGTTACATGAGTAGTTACATTCTTTTTTAGTGGATTTTAATGGTAAATCGTTACTCATTGTGAATAAAGGGGCAATGAGTGTAGCAACCACCTATCAGTTTCTCCTCCCCCAGCATGTACTAGGTGAAAGAGAGAGTTACCAATTTTAATGTTTCACCTACTGCCCCATTCAGAGCCTGTCACACAATGGTGGCCCATGAGTTGGAAGAGTTCCTGTGCCTTTCCTTACTCAAATGTAAATTGTCATGCATAAGAAAGTTCTCTCTAACTAGGTTGTGGTCTGATAAGACTTGTCTCTAAAATGGAATGGTGTAAATAATCTTGAAGAATGATCTTAAGTACTTTCTTGGTATTGTATTACCTTGTTTCTCTGCCGCCTTCTTTGAGTGAGATAGTCCTGCCTGCTCTTGAGTTTTACTTATGCCTATCAGATCTGCTCTAATGTGGCTCCACAGCTCACTCCAAGGCAGATCAGTCTGTAGGGGCTGTATCTGGGACACTGATGAATGTTGGGGTGCTGCTCCTCCTCTTCCTTTCATTGACTCCTTGAAATTGCTTCTGGTTGCCAAGCAGAAGAAAGGCAGGGCTGCCCTGTGTACTTCCTAAGTAGCCTAGATAACTGTCCAGAAACCAGGCAACTGGAAAGTGAAGGGCTTTGCCTCAAACAAGCCCAATATTTATCAGAAGGATGGCTTTTCTTTCATGTTGCAGCTTGACAGCGGGATCAGACAAAATCTCAAGGAAAATCTCTAGCTGAAGTACAGAAAAGACCTTAGGTGCAAAAAGTGGATGAGTACAACTTTCTGAAATTCTCAGTTTGGAGAATTCAGAGGATCAATTTTAATAAACAAGATTTATTTATGAAAATTGAATTCAGATTCAAAGCCAAGTGTTGTAATGCTGAAAGGTGATGAGAGGTATCTGGCTTGGTCTTGAGTTTCTGCAATCTGGAAAGGTTCTCCTGGCCAGCAGCCATGTGAAAGATGGTCTCTTCCCCTTTATCAAAGAGAGAGCTTCCCTGCTAATGGGTAATGTATTGAGCTTACAATCATGAAAGCTACAGAAAAGAAATGACCAGTAGAAGAGAAAAGAAAAAGGGGTAAAGCTGCCACCTGATCCTCCCAGAGGTCAAAGAATTGCAGCAAGTAGTGCAAAGGGTTGTGCTTTTGCACTTGTTAACTGATTGCACAAGAAGAAAGACAAAGGAGAAAAGCTTAGTCTAGGCATCTGCTTCTCTGTGAACTGTGACAAAGACATGAAGAGGCATTTACTTGTTATCATCAGCCCAGGGAGAGCCATTCTGAGAATGGAAATGCTAATCATCAATCTCTCTGTGCATGCAGTGTCTCTGTTTAATAGCTGATAGAGCGTCTCCAAAGGGGCTTTTTTTTGCTCTTTGTTTAAAATGACATATAATGGTCCTGGACTTATCAGTGTCTCTAAATGCATTTTCTGTGCTTTATCCTTACTAAGGGATTTAGTCCATTCTAATGAATATGTGCAGAATTGATTTTGAGCTTGGTATAATTTAATCCATCAATTTAACATTAAATTAATATGCGAAGGGGGTCTCTTTGTGGATGAAAAACAGAACGGGAACATTCTTATTAATTTAAAATGGACTTGAGAAATGGAAAGAGGCTGCTGCTATTAGTATCTGCCACTGGGCTCAACCGTTGGTTAGTGAGTTACCTTCTGTGAGGAGTGCAGCTGCTAAAGCCACAGCCATCCTGAGATCTGTAGCACATGCTAAGCTTGGAGGTTGCCCTCATGTCTGCATGTCTCAAACTGTTGAGCAGTGGCTTTCCAAGAATTCTAATGGTTGAAGACTCCTTTGTATCATCCTACTGAAGCTGGGTTTTTTTAATAGACTGATGCTCCCCAGACAATTCTTCACATAAGAAAGGAATCCAGACCAAAGCCAGGTTGCCAACATCATTGAATACTTGGGGCTGTGATCAGAATACACAGCTGACTCCTTGTTCTTAAATTGGAAAAGTTCTGAATAGGAAAAGACACCTAAGATTGGACATTATGCAGCTTTATCAAGCAGCACAGTTTTAAGGACTGCTTTTAACTCACCTGCAATGATCTAACTGAACTAGCAATGGTGGCACACAGACAGCAACTAAGATTTAGAAATGATGGATATAATTTTAAACAAGGAGATGTAAGAAGGGCACCAGGAGCTGAAGCGAGTTCATCCAGAGCAGCATGCTTTACAAATATTTATCAAACTTTTTAAAACAACACTCCTTTATTTCCCTTGGGATAAGGGCAGGCTAACAGGCCTTCTAACTGATATACGAAGGTTCCATGTTTTAAGTGGTGGCACAACAATAGGAGTGCTTGAGGGCTAGGAGGAAGTGGACCTCTACCTTGAGACTAGTGACTCAAAGGATTGTTAGCTTCAACTTACACAATTCTTGGAAGCCGTGTGCTCTAGACTTGCTGAATCTGTGGGTACTTTTAAAAAGTTGCTCTTAGAATCCCCTAGGATTATGGAAAGAGAAGAAAGTTTATCACCATAATCATGTGAGTGTATCACATGCCTCTTGCAGATTTGGTTTGATAGTAAAGAGATAAACATTTATTATAAGCATTATATTGTATATTACCAATACTGTGTATAACCACTATATAAGATTTATTATTCTACCCTCTGGACTGCTTTTATTTGTAATTTCCCATTTTTATGGAGCCCTCATTTTCAAAATTTAAACGATCATAAAGAGTATTTTGGGCTTTTTTCTGCAGAAGGAAAAGCCAGATGTAAAACATGATGTCACACCACTGTGGTTCTTCAGCTGTAAAGTTTTGGACCACACTCTGATCAGGAGCTGCTTCTTTCTGTGTGGATGTGTTGGAAGGCTCCTGCTGTACTCCAGTGGATCTTCATAGTTTGTGTGACAAAAGCCTTGAGACTAGATGGCCAAGCTGAATGGAGCTGGCATGAAACACTACCCTCCAGCTACAAGAAGTAGAGGTTGCAGATGCCCTCCAAAGTGTTACTGCACTTTCCCTGAAGCGCAGGAGGACCCATCACAAGCAAGACCTGGCACCACCAGCCTTCCTCTGGTGAGCCTTTCCATGGGGTGGAGGGGCAAAGCCTGTGCATATGTTCTCCTGTTCCTGGTGTGGTCCTGTGAAATGCCCCTAGAAAGACAGTGATGGCAATTTTGGGGATGGAGACTGGAAAAGCAGAAGAGAGGTGTATAGGCCACTTATGTATGGTTTAAGTGTGCGAGCATAATGTAAGTTATGAGGAAATAACTTGTTCAGTGGCAGAAAGGATGGCTTGAGGTTCAAGAAGGCATAGAAGACCAATGTTTGTGGGAACTTAGATAAAATCCCTACAGACTGAACTAGGTCATTTGAGATATTGCTATACCTTTTTTGGGTTCTTGAGAATTAATTACAAGTATAAGATGACTCAGAATTTTTTCACACTTGGAGAAAAACTTCTACTTTTTGTTTGTCCTGATAACACATATAGTTAGCAGTGCTATTATTTCTATTTTGATCTGGTTTTTTTCAAAGAAAGTAATTTTTTCCCCATCTTCTTTGTTTGACTAGAGGTGAATAAGTGCTGCTTTCACTGATATTGCTGTTCAGGTAAGTTTTATGCAAGTGTTTTTAAAAGAGGACAGCATGGCATGGGGATCATGGAGGTGATAAAGCCTTTAGAACAGCTAGAAATGTTCCTGTTTGAGCTGCAAGGTATGCAGTAGCTAAGATTTTCTTCGGTCTTCTTGTCTGATTGTACTAGGAGAGATGCACACTGTCAGCTTCCTGTATTTGAGGGGTGAGATTGTGCTTTAACCTCGGTGACTAAAGAAATAAAAATCATAAAATTCAGTTATCTGTTAAATACTTGATCTTCTGAAATGTTATTTATGAAAAGATTGCCAAGAGTGGCTCTGTTGAAAAATTTTCAGTGTTACTGCAAATCATGCCACGGATTTACCGCAAGTCATAGCACAACTCCATCAGTGGCTGGCAGGATAGGATAACAGAGGGTCTGTCATCTGTGGTGTGAGAGCACTGTGTCAAAAATGGCTAGACAAGACACATGGTGGACTTGGGCTCTTCATGTAGGTAGTGTCTGATGTCTGTATCCCAACAGTGACTGTCATCCCCAGATCAGAGTCAGCCTTTCAAGTTAGAAAGACCACATAGTCATAAAAGATTTGCTAAGTGTAAACCTGAGTGTCTAAACTGCTGAGAATGTGACATGAAGAAAAGCAGTTGACATTCATATCCTGATGTGGCTTATCTCAAATTCCACCTCACTATTGATATGAAACCATTTTAACCTGTGAAGATTCATATGGTTGAAGAACTGAAGTAAAAACCTTCTTTGTAAAAAACACATCTCATGTCAGATATACTGTGAAGAAGCCACTTGTCCAAGCTAGGTGACCAAAGGTACTGATACTGACTTAATTAGCAGCTGGATCTCAGGAGGTTGTGGCTTCCAGTGACACTTGAGTCTTTTCAGTGTGGTGCTCATAGATAAGACATGCTGCTGCCAAATGGACACTGATGAACTGGTATCTCATATCCTTCCCAAACAAGTGGCAATAAAGGAAGAGACATTTGATAACACTTCCTCACAGACTAACTTGCAAACTTCTTTTTGTTTGAACTGTCATGGACTATCCAAGAGGAAGCCCATGGTGATACAGGTGACACATGTACCAGCATAATAAGCCTTGAGCTCAAACCTTTCATCTGCAGGGAATGAGAAGGGTGTGATAGATAGAGTGGTATACAGAGGATGTTTTGGGGATGGAGGAAGAAGTTCATAGCATGCTATAAAGTACTGAGTACTTTAATGGTCCAGGGAAGGAAGCTGAAATTGAATGAGAATGAGAATGAAAATTCTTTACAGTCCCAAATGGTTAGAATAGCTACAAACATTAGGTCTTTTACATGCTTCTTTTTTGTTCAGCTTTCAAGATTTTTAACTGTTTTCTGCAACCAGGAAGGCTATAAAAATGAGCTTTTATCCCTCTCTCCTAGAATGAAGGGGAATGAGCTGGCTTGCAGCTTGGACTGTGGAGAAGCGGGCTAAAAAAAGATGACCTGACTTTTAAAAGATTAGGAGGTAAATATTAAAAATAAATATTTCAGTATAAACAGAAATGCCTCCTGTATTATATAATGCTTTGGTGCCACTAAATTGCATTACTTGCATGCAAAACCTCCTTTAAATTACTCCTTAACCGAAATGGTTGATATCCTCATCCTTTAATAGGATCTCCAATATTTACCCTATACTAAAAAGCATAATTATTACTTGAAAACTGTATATGCTATAGCAAAAAACTAGATCTTCTGTTCTTTTTTTTCTAGTTTTTCATGTGAAAAGGCATAACAAGTGATACTTGAGCCAAACAGGTTTAGTTTATGGAAAAGAAGGAAAAAAATGCTAAGAGGATTGCAAAGTAAGAGAAACAACCCATTCCATGGCATGCATAAAGAATGAAGTCCTTTCTTCTTTCAGTGAAGGAATAGAGGAGAGAGTTGCTGACTCTGCCAACTACCACAAGCACATTAGTGTTGGAGAATGGCTCGAAGAGCGAGATCATGGCTCTTTAGAAATGCTGCACGTAAGTAGGGAATGAGCCTGAACAACAGGCCTAAGTGAAAAGTATCAAGGGGAGTATCGAGGAGTTGTTCAACGACACTGATAGCGCAGATGGCCAAGGACAATGCGGCATTGGCATTCTCAGTAAATAACTGTGAGAATTAAGCTTAAGCAGAAACTGCAAGTAGGAGGAACATGCAAATTGTAACATTTAGGCTAAACCGATAACCATTTGCCTAGTAGGCGTAATTAATTATTGAGCACTGTATATAT
>VZRI01012585.1:0-132050 GCA_013397515.1 Upupa epops | reverse complement strand
ATCTGGGAGTACTGATTAACAACAGGCTGAATATGCACCACCGGTGTGCCCAGGTTGCATGAAAGGCCAATGGCATCCTGGCTTGTATCAAGAATATTGTGACTAGCAGGTCTATACATGTAATTCTCCCCCCCGTACTGGGCACTGGTGAGACCTCACTTTGAGTACTGTGAGCAGTTCTCAGAGACTGAGGTGCTGTAGCAGATCCATATAGGAGCAACAAGGCAACTAGTGACAGGACAAGAGGGCAGGGCCTGCAACTGGGCCAGGGGAGGTTTAGTTTGGATGTTAGGAAGCACTTTCTCATGGAAAGGCTGGAGTCCCTGGAGGAAGATAATGACAGACTGGACATGGCACTTAGATGGTCTAGATGATCATGGTGACGTTAGGTCATGGGCTGGACTTGATGATCTTAGAGGTCATTTCCAGCCCCAATAATTCTGTGACTCTGTAATAAACTTTTGCTCTGCATCTTTTGTTTTTCTGTGTACCAAGCCTTTATAATTCATGCAAGGTTTTTTTAAAAAGTTTAGCTTCTGCTTCAGTTGGTCCCTTGTCCCAAGCTGTTTCCATATCAATAGCCAATTACTAAAGCTTAGCATTGAAATTCTTCTTGAGAAATACAGGCATGAGTCTCATAAGTAAAAATGTATATTCATGCAAGGAGCTTCATGATAAAATTATTTCAAGGTAATAATTACTTGCCATTGAAGAATTTACCATCAACAGGGTCTCTAGGCTTTCTCCTAGGACTGTCTTTTATCAATACAAAATAACAAAGCAACAGAACATTTCATCATCTTGTATGACTGATGTTCTTATAATGATATTTCAGGCTGTGTTCCTGTCTGACCTTTTCCTTGATCAGCCTACAGTCCCTTCTGGCATGATCAAAGAGGCCACACTCATGAATCTTCACTGAATCCTCCACAAGAAAGAACCTGGATTAAAATCTCTCACAGAATCTTCCCTGCTTTTGGATGTTTTTCTTACCAGTACTGTCTTTAGTCCTCATGATACAACAGAGAGGAATGGACAGTTCTCAGAAAGATTTGTCAGGAAATCAAGAAGCAGAAGACTCTAAATGCCATCATCTACTGCAGTGCATAAGCACTGCATCAGTAATGTGTCTCTATATAAAAAGTCCTTAAAAATAAAGGTTTTGGTTTATAAGTGTAAAGCAAAAGTGACATCCAGTGGTCTGCAAATCCAAACAGATTATTTGGAATTTGTATTACAAAAGCACTCCAGAATTTTTTTGAAGGCAATTTAACTTTGTTTGCTGACACCCATGCATTTGTCCTTTTGGAACTACTTTTATAAATGACTTTAGTAAAATTTTTATGCTAGAGTGCTGGACAAATTTTGTTTGAACAGACAAGGTTCTCAACAATGCTGCAGTGATTAAGAAAACATTTAAAGATTGTGTATGAAATCAAGGAGAACAGTCAGCTTCACAAATATTTGAATACTTCATTCTTGTCACTCAACCTAAGGAATGCTTTATGCTTTCTAAAGTTAGATCAACAAGAGTCTAGACATTTCATAGTAAATTTTGTAAATGTGAGTCAATAACGAGCTTGATAAGGTGTGACTTCTGGACAAACATTTCCCAAACTAGTCTGCAAAGAGGCCCTGATTCTACAACATGCTACTCATCTCCTAGGACATGATAAAACCCCATGAGAGGCATGGTACTTCTGTGAGCAGTGAACCACGAAGCAAATGAACAGTTCTGAGCAAAACTGAAAGAGCCACTCATGCCAAAACAGTGATAGGAGGGGATATAAAGCCCCATGAAAAGGAGTGAAGAGCGTCAGCACCCTAAAACTGGGGCAGGCAGGGAAGCATTAGGCTATGGTATTTTGCAAACACAAACTATTTTGCAATGTGCCTTTCTACTGCCTCCTTAAGTGAGGCAGATTTCAGATGGATAAACTTGCCCATATAACTTTGCTAATACACCTATCAAGAACTGCTCATGGACACAAACAGTTTTCAATTTCTGTACCTCTGCTTTATTGTACCAAAGGCTACCAATACACATTGTAAATCCCAGAAAATAAATAAAGAAGAAAAATACAGTCATGAGGCAGTTATACACACAAGGAAATGAACAGTGAAACATGATAATCAAAAAGGCAGGAGCAAGAGACATTTGCAAAGGAGGAAAGCCTGTGCAGTTGCTCTGTCCTCTTTCCTGGAGCAACCTTTAATAACAGGAAGAGTATCCAAATATCAGCATAGAGTCACTCACCACTTTTTCACTTAGTAAATCAAGATCTGAGGTAGCAATGTTTTATCATGTGCTTTCTCTCTCTCTCTTAGAGTTCTCTAATCATCATATTGCATACAGTTTCAAAGGCAAATAAACAGTCTCATCCACTTTCACTTGGGATTCAGATTTGCCTAAATGAGAAGGCCTGTCTACATCCATCCAGTAAGCTTTAAAAACAGCTGAAGCAAAGTTAGTAAAATGCTAACTCTTGAGTTCTTTTGAGGGCAAGGGACTCTAGAATAAACACATTTAGAGCAGTGACAATCTGGATCTGGAAAAGACTGTCAGTCAAAAATCACATGAAAGAAGCGTGGTAAGGAAGTGAGAGAAGTCCCTTCAGAACAGCTAAAGAAATATAAATATCTTTGATCCTTTCAGCTTGTGCCTCTTTAGCAGAAACACAGAAAATTTGGGAAACATCTAAACAGGTGTCTGTGGCTCCTTTACTAGTTGGGAAATAATGGGAGATCAAGATTGCAATGGTTCTTTTCTGCAGTTGCCACTGCAGTCACACCAACTGAACAAGAAGTACATTTGATGAGTGATCGATACTTTTACATTAGGCAAAATAAATCACAGTTCCCTCTCTATTGACACAGCAGTCAGGCATCTCTCTAATCAACTTTTCCACAGATGGACAGTCTTGTTTGGGTGTCTTTCATTGGCAGTACAAAACTAAAAGAGGAAAGAGAGTTTAACTAGGACACAGACACCAAATCTGGCATTGTTCCCTTTGAATATTTTTCTAAGGACCGCGTCCATATGAGTTCTGAGTGCAAATGCCAAACGACATTCAGAAGAAAAAGATTAAGCTGATAAAACTGTGCAGCAGGTTTTTTCTACTATTTTGGCTGCCTGCAGTACACAAATTACATTACATTTTTTGCTTGATTAAAATGAAAGGAAGCAAAAGTAACTACTAGCCTTCCTTTTAATTAAACTGATTAAAAAGGATCATCTGGGTGTTTGTTTTTAATTTCATATTTCACTAGCCAAATGGGTTCTCAAAAAAGCTGTTATGCAAGATAGGATATCTGTAATGAGGTAACAAATCTTTTTTGCAGGTATCTACTAATTTTATCTGGATGCCTTATTGTTAATACTCTCCTCTGCTCAGGCAGATGTGCCTATGATAGCAGAACAACATGTTCCCTCCAGTACAGCATGTGGAGTTATTTCATGTCCATCCAGAGATAAAATGTAAGCTACTCACAAGGAACTTGCAAATCACCCTGTAAAAGAAAAATGCAGAGAAACAAGCTGCTGGCAAGAAGCGAGATGAAAGGGTTATGTTAAGGACTTATTGACCATATTTCTCTTTCATCGGGCCAGATTATGCAATCTTCCAGGTGCAGAATACTTGCAGTTTCTAAGAGCTGAGCAAGCATTACTGATATGTGTGGAGCGAATACCTTCATTTAAATGTCATGCTGGGAAAACAAAGTCATTTTGCATGGAGGTCAGGATGTGCAGGGAACAGGTGGTAGAGGCAGATTATTTTGGAATGGTTCTTCCACACTTTGTAATATGCAAGGGAAAAGATTTAATCTGGATTGTTACTGGGGTTGGTGGATATTTCCCTTCCTTATTTAGACATATTTACCAAAAAGGGAATGAGACTACCTGCTAATACATTTTTAAGCTTTACTCTTGTGGGGCAGGGCTGTGGGGAGCTGGAGACTGGCTCTGCTGCAGTGACACTGGAGCAGGGACTGATGGTCCCAGAGGGCTGAAATGGAGTCCTGGGGAAGGGAACAGGAACCCCTAAAATACAAAAAACACAACCCAGTTTGCTCTGGATGACAAACTTTTAGCTGGCTACATTTGTATGAGGTTGATCCCCCATAGCAGGCTTACTGTGTCTAATACCTCAGGGTGAATTTTGTCAGGTGACATTCTCACTAGCTAGTTTGGGAATCTTAAACTTACTTAATCGCTCATGTTTTCTTTACGCTAGCCATTTGTCATTTGGGTGATTTGTGACAGCCATCTGGTAGCAAATACCTTTTGCAGAGAGAGTTCTGGTGCAAAAAAGGCATTAAACACCTGGGCCTTCTCAGGATCGTCTCTTTAGATCTTTCCTTTCCTCAGCACAGCAGGCCAAAGCTTTCTCAGCCTTCCTCATACTATTAGAGCAATTACTGAAGGATTTCCTGTTACTCCTTACATCCACAGCCTTTCTGCTTTTTCCTCTGTAAAGTGTCTTTCTCTTACTGTTGCAGCTGTGATTAGGTCTTTAGTGCCCTTGTTCTGTACCCAGGTTGGTATAAGAGCCTTCCACAGCAGTGGCTTTTTCCCCCGTCCTCCAGTCTCCCAGCTTATATGTTTCCTTCTGATTTTACCTATCACCCTCTGAAGCTGGTTAAAACTGCTTATTTTGACGATCTATTGCCTCCTGCTCTTCCTCTTTCCACAAAAATGGGGAACTTTGCAACTTCAGCCCAAGCTGTCCCCATCATCATCTCAGAATGCATTGAATGTGTTGTTTTTCCAAGTATTTACTGCACTACTGTCTTTTGGATTTTAGCTTTGACTGTAAGTATGATGCAAAATAAGATGTTCAATGGGTTGTTAAGTATCAGTCATCAAAATTGGAAAGGGTAATTTTAATTGTTTAAATCTATAATATTATAAATTTTCTTATTACCATCTCTTATTTCGGCTTTATAAAAATCAGTGTTCTTAAAATATCATTAATGATCATGTGCAGAAGTCTTGTAAAATGTGGAATGTGTAAAATACCCCTCTGAACCTCAAGTTTTAGCATTAGCTGTAACTTCATTGTCTTTCTGAATACTTCATACAAACAGAATAAGCAACAAATTACCAAGCTATTGGTGTAATTCTGTACAAGCCTAACTCAGAGGTAGAAAAAGATTAAAAGCAATGGAGGAAGTAGAGGACTACTATGATCAATTTCTGTCTATCATAGGCAAGGAGGAAAACCATAAACAATGTTTAGAAGAGAAGATAAAGTGGTAGTTTTATCTTCTGCTCTTCATTTTCTTGGTTAAGAAAGAATTGCATGCAAAACATGGGCTGACATCCCCAAAACTCTGACCAGAATTTGGGAATATTTCTAAGTGCAAAACCATTTTTCAAAACCTGTATTTATATTAAAATGAAACTGTATCAGTATTTTTAAGAAAAGAAAAATCTCAGAAATTAAAATACTGACCAGAAGCAAATATTATTCCTTACGTATCCTAAACTGCTTTGGTGGTGTGAAATGCAGCACTAAATATTTGCAGAATTTTACTTGTTTGTTCTGGGGACTTTGCAAATGGAACTTGCACCATTCTTGGCAAAAACAAGGCCAAGTATGGTTCCGGGATGCCCACCAAAACTGCTTAGATCATCACTGGAGAAAGACACAGTATTTATAAAAGTGCCAGGTTGATACAGGTTTTGCTCAGGAACCATAAGCAATGAAGCATCTGAGAGAGGTGTGCTTGTTTTAGCAGATCTTGATGTACAGCAGCAAGAAGCTGTGACTGAGAAGCCTGGTACCTATTCCCCACAGTGTCTAGAGAGCTGCCTGCTGTGGCAGTGCTGTGTGTTGGCATTCCAACCCCTGCTCCCAGACAAAAGGAGTTTTCATTTAGATTGAGAGGCATTTGGTAATGAGCTTCTGCACAACACAACAAACTGAACACAACTGTCTCAAGTGAAATTCTACCAAAACATGGGAAGTTCACCACAGCCTCATGCTTTATCATTTTAATCAGAATAAGACAGTCAATCAATGATTACAGAGCAGAGCAGCAAGAAATGTATGTTTTTTCTTTAGCAGCTGTTATTATGCAGCATAGGCAAAGAGCTAAGGTAGGGGCAATACCTCTTTGCAGTGAAAACATATATCCATCTAGCCTGTCAAGGACGTGCAGAAGAAGAGAAATGTGATCCTTCAGATACAATCAATACTGCAGAAACAAATTCATGCCCTTTCTACAGCCCTAATATGGCTACAGCCAGCCATCCTTAGCTCTTAGAAATTCCTGTACTGGTGCTACAGCAAGTTGCTTCCTCTTCTTTTTGCATATTTGAACAAGAGTTTTCAAAGTCATTCTCTGGCCTTGCCAGGTGCTGCTCATATAGTTTCTCTTGATAGGCAATAAATTAATTAGGGATCAGTGAGGACAATGAGGACCAAAGAGGAAGAAATCAGAATGCAGCTTACATGCCTTGTTATACTTCTGGTACTTATACTATGCTAAATAAAGTATTTTAATAATATGCCTCAATGCTGATACAAAAGACCATAGGAATGAATTTTAAGGTTATAATTTTAATTCATGGCATAGTCTACTGTCATTTTCTCAAATGTCTCATAGGCTTTGTGGACACAACATTATTGAGCAAAGAAGCAAGAGTTAGAACAGGTTAATTTCTAATTCAAACTGATTTTCTGCTGTCAGATATATCTCTAATGATCCACTGAACTGAGGATCACTATTCCAGATCAGACAGCATAAGATTAGGGACCAGGTCATCAAAGTGCAATACAAAACCACGTCTGGAAGATAGGCTTCCACTTTAGGACACAGGGAGATGCATGCAAAGGTAACATAAAACAAATACATAGCAGATACTTAGATGGAAATGCCCACAATGATCAGCAACAGTCAAAAGACAAATTTAAAAAAGACTATGCCACTGAAATCCAAATGTGAATACCATGATCAGTTTGTGTAAGCAGTAATGTGAATGTCATACAGGTAAGCCACAGATACTGGCCAGATCCCCTGTGACAACATCACACAGATCAAAGTATTTTTCACCTTGGGAAAGATGTGCATGAAAAAGACATATGAGACCTACAAATCCCCCATTGCTGAGATTAAGAAGGTGACTAGAATTATGACTAATCACTTATGATCCGGGATATTGAATGAGATTGGTAAATGTCTGAGTGAATCATTTAATGCAGAACTAACTGAAGTGCAGATATTGGTCTTAAAAGTTCAAATTAGTTAAGAAAAATAGGTGACATAAATTTATGAATGATAATCCACATGTAGTTTATATTGGATAAAAAGAGCTAATTGCTGGCTGTTCACTTGGTAGATGAGGAAAGGGAGAAAATTTGCTGGTTCATGTCTCCAACTTCTTTTTTTCTCAAGAAGCCATTGTTGGAAATAGGATTCTGAGCTGTTTCTTTATTTTGCAAAAGATGAAAATAAGAAATCAAATATGTGGACTTAAACCACTGCAGAGAAAGCACATCTGTATTTTCATTACAGTTCAGAGTGTGTAAACAGCTCAGCTGTCACTTTTGAGTGCTGATCCATGTCTACTTTTGATTGTCATCCCATACCCTTCACTGTTGTAGCACAGGAAAGAACACATTGTTGTTCTCAAAGCTAAACTTGTTGCCTAGACTGCATTAATAGTAAAAGCACAACCAAGACTAATTCAATGAAACAAATGTGGTTTGATTAAATAACATCATGCTGAAACACCAGACAAATTAAAACACCACTTCCAGAGTTGTGTTCCCTTCTAGTCCTGGTAGAGATTGAATGTGACTGTGTAATGTATCATAATTAAATCCATTTCTGTTGATCATTCCATCAAAAATGCTCAGGCAGTGGTACGGTGTAGGCTAAAGGGTAGAATGCTGAGAGTTGTTGTCATGATTTGCTAAGTAGGAAAGCAGGAAACTGACAGATCTCACTTCTTTCACATCTCTCCCATGCACAGGGGACAGAGAAGGGGTATCTTTTTCCCATGGAAAAAAGAACCCTTCAATTCTAAACTAACTCCTACACTTTCCTGTGAGTTAAAACCCCAAGTGCATCCTGACCAGCTCTTGGCTCCTCAGTTACCCACTGTCAACTCAGAAATGTGCAGCACATTAGGAAAGCACAAGCTGAGGACAATCCAGAGTAATTTGAATTAAAATTATAAATATTTGCAAAAAATATAATTTTGATTCAGTAAAGACACTCCCTTTTTATTCAATACTTTAGAAGAATTTCCATTCTGAGATGCCAGAGAGACTAGAAAAAACAAGATGAGATAGGGAGAGCCTATATTAAAACACAGTGCATCTTCATGTGAGCACTTAAACTCTTCTCTTTGAAATCTAACTGCAAACAGCCTGCAAGTGTAACGTGTGGTGTGAGAAAAACAGCCAAATAAAAATATACCATATCAGTCAATCGCTATTTCAGGAAGTGATGCAAGCAAAGCCCGCAGCAAAGTGTTGCCTCCCAGAAATACTCTGCCACCCACAGCATTGTGTCACCTGCCTTTAGCGTGAAACACGGTTAGGCTTTGCCACTGTTAGCACCAGTTCATTGCACTCTGTGCAATCTCGTTCAAAGTAAAAAAACAAACCCAACAAACAGATGTTATTTCCCTTCCTCTGCAAAAGTGGCTCTGATCAAACTCCCATGACAAAGCCCTTCGGCAGCAGAAAACATGTCCTGCAGCTTGTGATAGGAAAACTGCCTGCTCCCCATCCCACTGAAGTGAAAGGAAAGCTGGTTTGCTTGAGAGCTGCTTGTGTTTTAGATTTTGCATGTTTCCCACTGCTGGTGCTTCTCTGACTTTATTGATTTTGTTTCATTTCTCTTATTTTCTCTCCTATCAGCTCATTTCCCTTTTGTTCCTTTCTAGTCACAGCTTCAAAAACTGAACAAACAAGGGAGATTTACCATCAGGTGACAAAATTCAACACCTGTCAGCTGCTTTTAAGCAACACTGCTGCAATTATCACAGCTGATAAATTATTGTTTTACATCCTTTTAAATGTGGCTGCCACCACAGTAAGGTTTGCACAGGGAGCACCCCTCAAACCTGCTGCCTTCAGTGCAAACCTACACCAACTGCTTTGTTGCAGAGTAACAGTTCCTTCAAAACTGTTGCACAAGCAAAGTGGAGCTCCTAGAGAGCACAGTACTCAACCTTACTTATCCCGTCCTGAGGATACTCAGTTGGGTTTTTCAGTTGCCCTGTTCCTGCGAGGCCACAGCTTCCCACTGCTGCTGCAGAAACGGTTCATCTGCGCTTGCTTTGTTGCTTTCTGAGCAGGGCTGGTGGCAGGAAGCCACAATTGCTCCCTGTGTTTATCTCTCCCCATCTCACAGTTCTGACAGAGCAAGTCTATTTGGATAGCAAGAAACTGCGGTAACTAAGCAGCCACAAAATCTAAAAGGGACCCTTCCCAGCTACTTGCACAGCTCAGAATAAGCGCAAAGCAAGTCCTTTATAACAGAACAATTATACTTTTTAATGCGAATGGAATGAGAAAACGAAATAGCAGGTTTTGTGGGGGTGCTCTACTTACATAACCCTAAATTAAACCTTCGTGCTTTAGAATAAAAACTCTTCTTCCTATAGACAGTTTTCACCGACATTTTCTGTGGGCAATTCAGAATCATGCACAGCCCAGGTCTCTTCTTTCTCTAGAAAGTAGCTCCCATTTCCTTAGGGAATAACAAAATGCCTGCCTTTATGAAACAGCCAGACCCACTTAACCCCTTCCTGGCACATTTAACATCTTGCCTCCAGAAGCAGCGTTTCAAACAAATACTAACAGATAATTAGAGACAATATTTGAAAGGGCAGGTTCCAAATGCAAACTTCAAACCTAGATCTCAGCTTTCCCAATGAGACAGTGATCAGACCTAGGACTTCAAGGTTACCCAGGGGGATAGGAGAGACTCAGAACACAGACTGGGACCAGCAGTGCTCCAAGACCTGGCGCCAGTGCTCAGCCCACTTCTTTTATTTTCATTTTTAAATAAACAATGACCACAACAATCTCTAAGGAAGGCAAATAAAACGGTGGCGAGACAGCTAGCAGCAAGCCTACTCTTCTGTTTCTAAAAGGATTACTAGAAGCAAGGATAATATTTTACATCAGTGTTCTGGAGAAGTAAAATTTGATCTTAAAAATTTCACCACAAATTTCAAGGTTTTTTCTGCTCACACACAGCCCCAGGGTTTGACAAGAGCAGGGTCCAATTTTTATGCCTCAAGCACCATTATTTTCAGTAGACTGGCATTATGAACAATGAAAGGTACATTTTAAAGTAGAAAGGACTATGTCTGCTCTCCTGCAAAGGTAAGCTCTGCCTGAACACTATGACTGCCTTCCAGACTAGTCCTCTGGACATCCTGTGGCTAGCATGGGCCAGTTGGGCCAGAGATGATGTTCAGCCTCTCTGTAGGGCTGGGGGCTGGTCTATGGAGGTGTTTGTGCATCCCTAGTTTTTCCAGCAGATGGGCAAGATTTTCTGTTGCATTCTGGCTGCCTTTTACTGCTTCAGAGATGCAGAGCAGTCATAAAATTTAATTGCCCTATTAAGCAGACTTTATGGTTGCTTTGCGTTGCTGGAGTGGCACAAAGCTGTTTGAACTAAGTAGTGAAGCTGGCCCTTCCTTTTATTTTTTCCCCTTTGGTCAGAAAAACATGAAATACATGTGCTAAAGAAACCTAAGTACAGAGGTGGGTATAGGTTGTACAGGTACAGGTTGTATCTGTGTTCCATTGCTGTGGAAGGAGATACACATGAAAAACCTTAATCCCTCCCATTCTGTTTGCAAGATGGGTGTGCAAGTAAGTCTGGCATAGCCTGAGATCTGTTGGGGCTGTGAGATGGAGGGGAAAAGCAGTGGCTGAGGCTTCTTGCCACTCTCCCAGAGCAGCAGAACAGCCTTTTCAAGAATAAATCATCAGGAGAAAAATGACGATTTGTAAATGGATGAGTCTAAAATTTCATGAAGAGTGGGGCTCAGTGAAGGCAGCAGTAAGTGAGGGCTAATGACTAATCACTTATGATCCCCTCTGGCTAATCCTTTATGAAGTCCCCCACAGCTTTTCCCCCCACCCACCACTGGCTGGTTCCTGTTTCTTTTCGAGCTTCTTGGCTGTGGGCTGAAGCCGGATGCTGGTACCTAAGGAGAGGAGAACAGCAAACACTTTAGGGTGGTGGAGGCCTCTAGAGACAGTTTCACTACAAATAAATACTACACTTATCTAAACACCAGCAGGCATCTCAGTATAAGTGGTTTTGCAAGAAGAAAGCTGCCTAACTGCTTCCAGGTTAATATATATATATCAATCACTTACTTAATGAAACTGACAATATAAACTATTCAGTAGAGCAGTGCTTCTCAAACTTCCAGCTGCAGCTACCAAAGGAGCCATGGGAGAGTTCAGAAGGACTGAAGCTCACAAGAAGTTAAGCAATTCACAATACTTTTATACTAAAATGCCAACAATTGAAGGCACTAAGTATTTGTCTTGATAAGTAGGTGGTATCTAGGGCTTACAGAATTTTCTTGCAAGTAGTCAAATCAAAAAGAAAGCCACACCCACAAAATGAAAATAGCAAACCACTGTGAAATGCACCCTGTTACCAGCCCCAACACAGGCCCCATGGAATGGTGCCCATATGATAAGGCATTGAGGGTCACCCTCAGCTCCCAGCCTATCCCACCTCGAGGAGGAGCTGTGCTTCTCCTACTGCCTGACAAAGCCAGCCTGAAAAGCGCTGATTTTTGGATTCACATCAAAGTTTATGACAACATTTTTTCAAGCATTATTTATGATTTAGTGAAACTAATGTAAATCAGCTGATTCCTAGTAGTTCTTTAGTAGGGATTACTAGAGATGAGTCAGTACAAATACACTTCAGTTTAGCTTGTCCACTGTGTTACAAAAGGGTTTGAAGCACAACTCTTACTAGGTGGTAATGGAAAAGCTGAAGGAAGTGTTAACATTCATAGTGCCACAGACCTGGCAGCAATGCCAAACCCCTGTGATCTCCCCATTCTGTGTCCTAAGGGCACTCACAGCTACGCTGGGCTATGCCGCTGTGCTGGGATTTGCCCTCCCCATCTCCTACCAGTCACACACAACTGAGATCAGCACTGAGTCTGTTCCAGGCCTGTCGCAATCCTCTGACAAAGTAAAGACAGACAAAGGAATAAAGCATAATGAGTGAAACAGCAAGGAAGGAAGAGATGGAAGGAATACATATGTGGAGTGGGAAAGGGATGAATAGAACACTGTCTGAAAAAAAAATATCCTACTGTGGTTTTCAGTTGTATTTGAGGCAGCCTTTGGTAACAAGTACTTCTACACAGCCCAGAACAGCTGACAGAAGCTGCAAAGGTCACTTTAAGTGAACTGTTTTCAAATCTAGCTCAAATTAGAAGGGCTGGAGGTCTGATCACTAGACAGTTATGCAACAGTCACATGTGAAATCATCAGTTGGTCCTTACAGTGTGGCTTGACTGGTATGAACTGGCACTGTAAAAGGTGTAAACCTTCGACCTGACCTAAACCCTCTGCCCAGTCTTTCCTCTGGAGAGCTAATGCAGGAACAGCAGAAAGAATCACAGAACCAATCACAGAAAGTGTATTTTGAAACTATTTCTCATGCTGTCAGTCTCAGAGCAGCCCACATAATGGCTGTTTCTTTTGGTTGTTTGGTAAAGAATAACTACATGTATTCTTCAGAGCAGACTGACATTGTTTCAACCAGAGCTACCTATTGAACAATTGTCACATCATTACTTAGGGAAATATGCCAACAAAATTTTAAATCTAAACATGTAGACATTAGCAGGAATCTATAGACTTTAGATACAGTGTTTAGTGCAAACTCTAGGCAGAGAAGCACCACTTTTTATATAAAGCAAGATTTCAGTTGCTACGGTTTCCGAACAACCACATTTTGTGAGTAATCAGTAAAGGCACTGAATGAAAATTAATTCAGGGAACTGTGAGGCTTCTGATACTGAAGGCAGAGGGTTGGTGCACGTTCAGTCAGAAGTACTGGATAGTTTGTTTAAGTCTTTGTGTTTGGACGCTTTGATGATTGCATACAGAAAATTCATGCATGCACAGAGTGAGATTACACAGAAGCAAGAGTTTCTTTTTTTTTACAACTGTTGACTCCTTGTGCTGTTGAAAGGCCAGTATCCTGTTCAAGCTCATGTGCGACACAACTAACAGCAATAATTTAAGTATAAAATGATAAATCACTACATCACATTTTAATAGCTTATTGAAGCATAGTTTAAAATATTACATGTGAACTGTATGAATGATGTTTTAAAAATAATATCATATGGAAAGTCTCAAGTGTTATGATGTTTTAATTAAAAAGATGTAAACCCCAAATAGATTAAACTCTAACAGTTTTAAAACCTAATGCTGTCTATAGATAGAAAAGATTATTTCTATCACTCCATATTATGTGGAAAAATCTGTAATTACCCTTAAACTGATTTTGGGAGGATGTAAGGTTGTGAAAAGTTGTGTTGATATGTCACTGAACGTTCAATGGAATTACACAGTAGAGATTACATGGTATTTTTTTGTAAAAATACTGTAACTCTTAAAATAAACAACTGGCAACTGAGTCCAGAATGCACAATAAACAAACTTGAAGAGCTTTTATATCTCATCTTACAAAAAAGGAAAGAGTGTTTATCTTAGAATAACAGTTCAAAGTATCTTTAAATCCAATGGAATACATTCTTTCAGTCCTTAATACTCTGATGCATTTGTGCTTAGCACAGCCCTGGCCTGTCTGTGAGATACTCGAACTGTTTGCTTTCAGTCCCTACATATAATGGATCTGCTAGAACTGAAAGGGCTACTGCCCTCGATACAAAGAGCATGCTAGATGGAAAAATCAATGTTCCAAAGGCTTCCAGTGATAATGAACAGAAGCCCTTTTATCAAAAGTTACAGATAATTTAAAAAGTCTAATCTAATTAACTTTCAATTAGATAAAGAGTATTCATCTATGCCATTCTGCAAACAGAAATCAGGCTCCTAAGTTACTTAAATGCAGAGGTTTTGTATTCCTTTGGGAGTCAGGCATCTAAATGCCATACACATTTTAAACACTTCTGAAATGTGGAATTCATTTCCTATCTAACTACTGATTTCTGAGTGCCGTAAAATCACCAGGTTTTATTTCCATATTTGTATCACTCTCCAAGCTTCTTCGTTTGATGAGACTTTGCAAGCTTGCATCAACAGCATTTTCTACTGTCAGAATCCAGGCAATGATCACAGAATAATTCATGATGGAAGAGACATTTAAGATCAATCATTAAGGTGCCAAGTCCACACCTAAACCGTGTCCCTCAGCACCACATGTACACACCTTTTCAATATCCCTAAGGATGGTGATTCATCCACTTCCCTGAGCAGCCTGGTACAAAGCCTAACAAATCTTTTGGGGAAGCAACTTGAGGCTATTTTCTCTTGTCCTATCACTTGCTCCTTAGGATAGAAGACCAACCTCCACCTTGCTCCAACTTCCTTTCAGGTACTTGTAGAGAGCAATAAGGTCTCCCCTCTGCCTTCTTTTCTCCAGTCTAAAGAACCCCAGTTCCTTCAGCTGTTCTTCACAGGACTTGTGCTCTAGACCCTTTGTGGCCCTTCTCTCAGAGGGTTTCCAGCACCTCAGTGTCTCATAGTGAGGGGCCTAAAACTGAACACAGCCTTGGAGATGCAAAACAGTATTTGATGTTTATCAGTCATCAGTGTGGGAGGATTATTGTTCACTGTTCTGAGCAATACTTTCTTTTAATGCTAAATGATGGATACACAGTATTTTTACTATTCCTGACAAAAATGTGCTAAACACAAGTATTTCCATGAAGCCCAGAGCATTATCTGATCTACAGAAGAGAAACAACATCCAAAGCACCTGTTAGACCATGAAGGACTATGTACATCTCACACGAACATCTCACACTGTGAGAGGTGTCTTGCAAGGCATAATTATTTCTACAATGTTCACACAGTATCTGTATTAGAGGAAAATCATGCTTCATTTCTTCCGCAGTTTGCAATGCATATGGGTCTTCTCTTCTGTAGGCGAACTGTAAGCTCTTCATCAGTGCGCTCAGTGGGGAGCTTTCGCCAGCTCAGTTTTTTTGTGTATAGAGATATCGTACTTTTTCCTTGATTGTTATTGCCATAAAAATAAATAAGTTGTTTTGATCTTTTAAAAATACAAGTTTTCCTTTTGTGGTAGTTCAATGATTCAGTGCTAGTACCATAATCTAGGGAGCAAAACATCTCCCTTAGGAAGAAAGGCTGAAGGAGTTTGGTCTATTTAGCATGAAAAAAGGAGACTGAGGAGTGATCTCATTCATGCTTACAAATATGGGAAGGGCGGGTGTCAGGAGGAAGGAGCCAGACTCTTCTCAGTGGCATCCAATGACAGAACAAGGGGCAACAGGTGTAAGCTGGAACACAGGAAGTTCCAAATAAATATGAGAAGAAACTTCATGGTGAGGGTGACAGAGCACTGCAATGGGCTTCCCAGGGAGGTTGTGGAGTCTCCTTCTCTAGAGACATTTAAAACCTGCCTGGTCTTGTTCCAGTGTGACTTGATCTAGGGGATCCTACCCTGGCAGGGGTATTGAACTAGATGATCTTCCAAGATCTCTTCCAATCCATAACATTCTGTGATTCTGTGATAATTTTAAAAGATACAACTTTGCAGGAAAAATGAGGTGGCCTTTCAAATGTTTAAATCAATTTGACACTTGTGCAGCCAGTGAAATCTTTTATCTGCTCTGTATTTTATGAATCTCCATTGCTCTACTGAACATTAATAATTCTCAAAAAACACTTTTATAAATCCAGAAGCTGAAGAGAAATATGGATAAAATTAATTTTTCAGCAAAAATGTTATAATTTGGATGAAACATTACCAGAAAGAGTCCAGAATGAATCTCTGTTGAAGAGACGTTCTCAATTTATTCGCGATTCTTCATAAGGAGTGGATAATAAAAGTTCATGTATGTGGGATCTTTAAAACTACATTTGAAAAGTCATTAAAGCAATTTCTTTTGCTTCTTAATCTACCAATCACAATATACGTGTCACTAGGCCACATCTATGTTAAGATTGTGGAAATGTACCTTCCACTTTTTTCTAAGAGCAGTGAGAAGCTTATAGGTAGCACCATCAGGAAAAACCCCCAAACAAATCAACAAACAAAAAAACCTTGGTCAAAAACTTCTGTGAAATTATGACACAGACACTCAAAAAAGAGTTGTGCTAAAACATTATAGATGATAAGCTGCTATGATGTTGCCTGAGCAGAAAAGCTAGTGTACCGGTTTTAGACAAAGATGCTGATTTTGCTTTGAAATAATCTGGAATCTAAAAAACTGACACCCACCAGACAGGGCAACTGAATGAGTACAGATGACGAGTCACCGAACAACAGGCTGCTCCAAGGGACATGGAGATTTTAACAGGCTTTGATGAAGCAGCTTTGAAAAGAGATGGAAAAGTTGGTAGGCATATATTCTACAGCTAGAACAAATGTACTTTCTGGGTTTGCAGAAAAACTAAACCCAAAAGACTAAAAGGTCAATGTGGTTAACTTTACAGATACTGAAAAGGAATTATTTCCTAGTTGGAACCCATCAGTAACACCATATAATCTCTTTCCCAGTTTCCTTTATCACTGGTCAACAGTGTTGCATTTCCTCTTCCTTAGACTCTAAATTCTTCTGAACAATGCAATATTATGACACATAACACAAGCTGATCGTAATCCTGCCTAAAGCCTTTGGATCCTAATGCAGTAAAAAGAAACACCATGTACAGCCAATGAGTATCCCAATGACATAATTATGATGATATTTCTATCGAGAGGCCAATGGACTGCTTCATGAGACTTATATTTGTATGAGTGTTCTAGTCCATCATCACAGGAATGTATGTAACTATTTTACACACTTCTTGTGTGAAACCTTCTCTAGAAGAACAAAGTACCTCACTAAATGTGGACTTTGTCTGCATAAATAAAACCATCTGGTTTGCTGTCTAACCATCTGGTTTGCCTAAAGTTTATAGTCTCCTGAGTGTTATTCACAGGCCCACATATGATCAAGCCTCCACAGACATTTTTATTTGGTAAAAGCTTTCCCACAGCACTTTATTTTTTCTGGTTTTGATCTTGTAAAAAAATGTCATTTTAATACATGTGTTGTAATGCTGCATGTGTTTACGTTTCTGTGAACTGTGTGTAGATCTCCTAGTGGGTAGATATTATGGACTACATTCTCTTGGGAACAGTGGAGGAAAGAACTGCAAAAGAGCTATTTGGAGATACCAGACCCTATGACTTCTTTACTGCTGTCCCTGAACAAAGGGCTAGGTGAAGGTGGACAGTATACTTTAAAATGTATCAGCTATTAACACATAACAATGTACTGAAAACTGACCTCTGTTTCAGTTCAAGAGATACAGCTGGCAACAGGTAACAATCACTTTGTCAATCCTACACCAGACAGGTACTCCACTGGGTTCAATGATTCCATCCAGATAATCCAGCCATATTCAGCCCTGTGTGAATAAAATGTATTATTATTTTTCCCTTCATGCTACAAGCTTGATGATCACTGCATTTCTGCTCACTCCCTCTCTGCTTCATAAACACAAGATTTTCCATCCAAAGCCCTTGCAAAGCCTTGCCAAGAGGGTTCATTCTCCCTCAGAGTTCAACTGCTCCAGTTTCTGGAGAAAATGTCTCAGTTCTGTGGTAGGTCAGTAAGTACACAGCAGTTCATGAGCTCTGATACTTCTGCCTTATCTGCCCTCTTACCACAAGCAATGGAAAATGTTTCACTTGAAACAACAAATGGATTCAAAATCAGAAATAGAAATGACCTCAGCAGAGATTAATATATCTTCACACAAACCTACCTCTTTCTGCTCTCAGCCACCACCAGTGATGTTTCAGCAAATTAGGCACATGCATAAGTAGTTAACTGACTGCTTTTGCAGTAATAATGAACAGATCTTCAAGAATGCAACTTTCAGTGTATTACAGCAAAACTGATATTTAAAGAAAAATAAAGCATGCAGATCATGGAATGCAAGATCATATTTGTAACCTGAACATAATTGGGACAAAAAGGCTGCATTTTAAAAGGCTGCTAATTTCTACGGTCACTCTTCCCCAGATTTCTTTAACATAGAAAAGATCATAACAGGCCTGCAGAAGCTAAGACCCAAGACAACTCCTCTCTCTGCAGAAGAGTTGAGAGAGGGCAGCTGGATCCCACTGGACCCTGCTGTGTTCAGTTTCTAAAAAAGGGAACTAAACTGAGAAGCAGCCTCCAGAGGCAGCAGAATACAGCAGGAAGCTTGGAGATGCCATTCTCTTCTAAACAAATAAATTGTTTCACGTACATGACTCTATTTACTTGTTAGCTTATTTGTGTAGCATGGAGCTGCTGGGTTGTTTGCTTGGTCAGCTTCTTACAACTTTGATTCTTGTTGACATATAAAAGTGTGAGTGTATGAGCTCACGCACACATACTTAGAAGCAGCTTCTGAGAACGCAGGGAAACAAGTTGTAGGTAATTCCTATCTACTGTCAAGACATTTTGCTAAAGCCTTGCATACTGCAAGAGAGGTCAAACATAGATGAAGTCATATTCCAAATCTAAGTCCCACATTTTTAGATCCTTTAATATATGGACTGATTCTAAAATAAGCAGTGAATAAACTATCCCTTCATAGTTTAAACTATGTTACCTTATAATACAAACTTCCAGACATTGCAAATATGACAAATGTTGTAAATTTAAATCACAACATTTTTCAGATTCCAGCAACAGGTAACAGAGCTAAAACAATGAGCCTTAGTATTTGTCTATAGGTTCAGATCCAAGATAGGCTCTGTATTTCTTTTGTTTATTGTACTGAAAGAGCAACCCTATTAATTCAAAACTAGAGTTAAGACAATCACTAATTGTGACTTTTTTTCCCTAAGCAGCAATGTTAAGTGTGGGTCCTGAGTAACCTACTGTATTGCTAATTAATTACATGCACGTGTTTCAGTGTGAATATGCCTGTCAAACCATAACAAATTGCTTTGTGTTTTCAATCTCAAAGTGGCTTTAATGTTTAAAATCAGCATATGTGAATCAGTATTCAGTCAACAGAATACATACCCTTATGTTGCAGAGCTTATGTTACAGAGCTTCCTTAGAGAAGGATAAATGAATGAAAAAATTTACTTCAGATTTGAAATATTTTCTTGGGAAAAAACATGCATTAATATGAAAAGCTGGAGTGATACTTACTTGTTTTTAGAACATACTTCCAAGAGCTGGGAAGATTTGTTTTCTGGCATGCATCAAACATTTTTCCATTGGTCACAGCATTCTTGCACTAATTGAGTTTAGAAAACTCTTCAGCTGCTGCCTGGATGAATATGATCTGTGAAAAGCAAGCACCAGCAATAATGGGATCCATTAGCTAATTACACTTTATCATCAAACACACACATCAGCTGCAAAATGTAATACGAGAACTATATTCTAGTATCCCAGATCTTTCTGATTGTAAGAGTTGCCATAAAAAAAACCCCACTTCAGTACCTTCTTTCCTGAATTGGTCCATTCTTCTCAGTGAAGGATCTCATTGATTTTCAAATCTGCACAAGACAAGCACCTTCTGAAGCTTTATAGAGATGATTTTGCTGTCTGAAGCAAAAACTTCAGGGAACACCCTTTGTTTATCATGTGTGAAATATGAATAAATACCTTCCTTTGTTAAAATTATTCACTCTGCTAAAAAAATTCTCCAAAGTACAATTCAACTGCAAACGGCAAATGAAACACAGTTAAGACTTTTTGGTAGAAGATACTGATTTTTTTTTTAATGTGATTATGGACTATGTGGAAGAAATGTTTCTTTATATCTCTCATAAAGGCCCTTTCACTTTACAATGTTTTGTTTGGTTTTATTTTCTATGACATCATACACAGAAGGAACTGACCTTATTTTGCCATAGCTCTAACATCTCTATTAATGTTTTAGACATTACACAAGGAAGAAAATGTCACTAATTCTTACACTATTTTTCCACAAAGAGCATTTTCTCCCCTTTAAATAAAAGGAAATTTAGAATCACATTAGAACTGGCCTTGTTTACGGATTGACCTTGACTATTTGTTGACACTTTCAGTAGCTACGTACTTCTGTGGTAAGTAGACTCTAAAATGTTCTCTTGGAGTGTCTACTTTCTGAATTCAAAGGTGAATTTGAAAGATTACAAAGTCCAAGTGGAGAACCAACATCAGGATTTCACATGGAAGTCCAGTTACTTGTTATTTTGCATTCCAAACTACATAATGTCCTAGGAAAAAGAAAAACATACAAGCACATAAAGAGCAAAAATCTTCAGTAGATTTGACTCCTGCATACTGATGCCAGTGACACTCTGTTAGCGTCCAAGTAATAAATGACTATATATTTAAAATTCACTACATCAGCCTGACAGTACGGGTAGGTAGTGGACTGACACTGACGTTTTGTGCTGCAGTTTTTCTATATACTCCACACTGCCAAATTTCCAAATGAACTGATACAGTGCTGCTCTGCTCAGCCCAGCTCCTCCTCATGGAGCCATGTTATCTATACAACCTTTATGTTTCTCTCACAAGGTGAAGAAACAACTGGAGACACCGTAAGAGACTTTCTCCTATAGTGCCATACCCTGTAGTTGTTTCCAGCAAACTGACAGGGCAGAAGAGCGTGTTCCTAGTCTGTGAAAGGAGACAAGGTCAGTGCAGCTTCTTACACCACTGCCTGAAGTTAGGTCAAAGCACTCCAGTAGAGGTGATCAGGCAGTGAGAGACTCTCTATCCCTTCAAGTCTCATTAAATGCCTATGTAAAAGAGTAGTTTCAAGATACTTGCTGGTACAAAGATACACAGGGAATCATCTATTAACACACTACAGAATCACTGCAAAATCAAGCACTCAGACAAATAATAAAAATACTGCATGGTGGGTTCACACCTTCCAGCTTCCTCCTGAAATGCTCTTTCTGGTAAGAGTGGCCTACACCAAATAAGCTTGTCAGTTCACTGTTTTGCAAGCTGTGGTGCAAAGTACGGTTAAAAGAATGAAAACAGGCCACCAAACAGGAGTCTTATATTCCATGGGTGCAATTATTTTATAGAAAGGGAGTGAAATAAGATTTTGTAGGTGGTGCTTGGAGATTCATACTATATTATTCTTTTTGAAATCAGAGATACACTACCATTTTAAAGTATTCTGTGCTCAATTAGCATTGTTAGTGCTTGGAAGTATTTTTTTAAAGTGTTGTATGTTATCCAAGGGTTTTTTTCTCTTTTGGTATCTTTTTTATTCTTTTGTATATGGTGATATTTATGATAATTATCTCTTTCCATGTTACAGCTTAAGATCTGTGGTAGGTGGCTTCTAAAGGCCTTTTGGCTTCTAGTCCCATTTTTATGCTAGAAAGCAAAGGAAACAAGCAGCATAATGCCTTTAACCTTATTTTCCAGGCAACACTATCAGTATATGCTGGTGAACCTCTTATTTTGCTAACAGAAAAGAGAAAGATACAGTGTAGCTGTATTACTGGTTTTAGGAAATGGCTCTTCTATGATGAATATTTTCAGGTCCAGGAAGCGCATGCAGCAGATGAATAAACAATGAGGATGAATTCTGAAGGCCCTAAGAAAGCACACTCACAAAATGTAAGCTATATACAAGTAGACATTTAAAACCCCCACCTATTTATTGGTGCTCTTGGTACTAGGACACAGCTTTTTGTTAGAAACCTTAGATAATGCCAGCAAATTGAACAGATTTCTTGTCTTCTAGAAGTGTCCTAAGCACCCAAACTCACATTATTGTAATTGCTCATCTTTGGGTTGACTAGAAGTCTTCATTGAACTTTTTTCTCTAACTGGGTTAATTAGGTATTAATTTTTTTCTCTTTTTTACCAAAATGAAGGTTTTGTAATGTCTAGTATTTCAGCCTCTGCAGCTGCTTTCATTATGCAAGTAAATGATCACTCTTAGATAGAGCCACCTATTTTCACCAAGTATGTAAAAGGTAAACTTGATTTGAAATTTCCATTCTTCTGTGAAAAGCTAACTGAATCTGGCCAACAAGCTGGTGACCACTGATGTGGGGAAAAAGTGGGGACAGAAAACACGTGTGACTGTCTAAACAAACACCGTTTCTTAAGAAACAACTTAAAAAAACCCCAACAAATCACTTCTCAGGTCACACGTTAAAGCTTTATACAATTAGGGGTTTGAGATGTGCTAAATCTTACACGTTCTGCACAGCACTGTTCACTTGAATAGAACTAATCACTCCAATTGCATAAAGCTAAGTGCTTGTTTAAATCCTCACATGACCGATGACTAATGTTCAGTATTTAAAATCCTGTCCACAGACAAAGGAACCAGTTGTTTCATTCAAGTGGTAAACTTTCTAATAAACCATAGAAATTTAAATCTCTATCGCTTAAAATATCTAAGAAGCATGACCTTGCTCTATAGATAGATTCTGTTTTTGTCCTTCTGGAAAAATTTGCATAATAAATACCAAAACAAAGTATTTTCAGCCTGAAAGTGACTTAGATTCCCTCTTTTATGACAGATACTAAACAAGGAAAACGTATAAAAGCTCAAATAGATCATACTCTGTGATGACTTCAATCTCAGAACTTAACTTCATCCCAAACATGACAGTCTCTGACTACTCGAGCAGGTAGAAAGAATTGCCTGAATGCCTCAGTGTACAACACTAAAACATAGGGTTTAATGGTTCTTCTTCTCCAGTAGTTTATCAAATTTTAAAACTAAAAGAAGTTTTGTGGTGTTTATTGTTGCACCTCAAGGAAGTCCAAAGCATGACGAGCAAGGTGTCACTCTGCTGATATCCCTGCTGGGTTCAATTTGCGATGGTGATGCTTAACCAGAAGGACCACCACCCTTCCTGCACTAGGTGTTTCACAGGTGACAGAAGAAAAGGCCTGTGGCCAGCTGCTCATCTACTGTACCAGCCCTCTAAACTAGTCCTTCAAACTGCGGTGACCCCTACCAGAGCTGGGGCTGCCTAATGGCCTCCCCGCCCCATTCTAGCCCCATCCCTTCGGCCACTGTTTACATTAAAAGTGAGGCGACACTGCTTGCGATAAAAGCCGCTTTTTAATAATAATGAAACAAACTAAGCAAAGCCCAGAAACAGAAACAAGGAAGCAACCACCATTACTGGTGCTCGCGAAGCGCCCAGCAACAGGATCCCGCAAAGCGCGGCCGGGCGGGGGAGGCGGTCTGTCGCACTACCGGAAGACAGCGCTGCGCTTTGCGGCGCGGCTGCCCCTGAGAAGAGCCTGGGAAGCCCCGTTCGGTCTTTTCCTGGTGCTACCGCTACGGGGAGGGTGAGTGTGTGGGGGCTCCGGCCGCCACTGCGCGCCCCCTGTCCTCCTAGTGTTAATTCTGCTCTCTCTCTCTCGCAGCGTCAGCCATGCCGGCCAAAGGGCCTCTACAGAGCGTCCAAGTCTTCGGACGGAAGGTGAGACCGGGGCGCCGCGGCCGCTCCGTCTTCGCGCTGGGCCGCGGCCTGACGCGCTTGTGGGTCTCCAGGGCCTAGCGGGGCCGCCGCCTTGCCAGGGCCATGCAGCAAGGCCCTGGTGGGGGGGCCTGCGCGGCGGCTACACGTGTCTGCGTTGTTGGTGCCGGAGCGCGGCGTGTCCACAGGGCCCTGTCCGCGTGGGGTAAAGACCTTACAGGTGTTCCCTCGCGCCCACTTAATCTAAGATCTGCCGCTCGTAAGGGCCTAGCTCATCATTACTGCTGTCCGAGGGCCATGTTCAGGAGCGGTGCTGGTGAGATAAATTCAGTATTGCTTAGACCCAGGGGCATGAATAACTAGCTTTTGTGAGGAAACGACTCTCACAAAAATACCGTGTTGCAAAATTAAGACGGTATCTTGCCCTCACTTAGAACTAAAACAGTTAGTGTGAGATGTTAGTCAGGGACATAAAACGAATGCTTTTAGATTGTTCAAATAGAAGTTTACACTGCTAGTGTAAGAATGAAGTGCTCACTAATATATATGTATATGGATTTCTAGAAAACTGCAACTGCTGTTGCCCACTGCAAGAGAGGAAATGGCCTCATCAAAGTGAATGGGAGACCATTGGAAATGATCGAGCCCAGAACTCTGCAGTATAAAGTAAGCATCTACCCAGTCTTTCTCGTGCTCCTCTGATGTTAAAGTACTATTTCACGTGTGATTTCTTGGGGACCAAGAAAAGCTGTTTGTCTTGCTGACAGTACTGAATTTCTGATTGTGTCTTGGTTCCCTGAAATATAGGTAGTTTCATGAAAGTACAGAAGTGTTCTGTGATTGTCATATTGGGAAGGATGGGTTTTTTTGCTTGACTGAATTAATGAATTAGGGTAAATGTGTGAAGTACTTTCAGCACTTAATTGGTAGAATGGCTTAAAGCATTCGTATAAAAGATGCCCTAGGACTTTGTCAAATACTTGGTTGAACACTGCTGAATGAGTCTAAAACTAACTAGATACATAGTAGAGAAAACCACCCAAATTACTTCAACTCTCCAAGTGTAATAAATATTATTTTTTCCAATGTTGATGTAGTTATGGCATTAAACTGTTCTCTGGCCTTTAATTTTTCTGTACATGTGTGTTGCTGTTAAGTAAGAAGTTTATTTTGCAACAGCACTCATAGATGTCAAAGAGCTCTGCAAGAGGTGTAGTTAGCTTGGATCTGTGCTTGTAAAATCAAAGCTTAATTTTTCAGAACATTCAGTAACTTCCCTTCTAATAAACCTCAAGTCCTTGCTCCTGAGTGCAAATGAATTTTCTGTGTTTTGTTTCTCAGCTGCTTGAACCTGTCCTCCTCTTGGGGAAGGAACGGTTTGCTGGTGTTGACATCAGAGTCCGTGTAAAGGGTGGTGGCCACGTTGCACAGATTTATGGTATGGTTATGTGTAGGATTTCTGTTGGCTTTTAATAGGTCAAGCTGCATATTTAAGAGGCTTGGGTTTAGAATAGTAACTTGTGCATCTTAATGCTCTGTTTATTTTTCCATTGCAGAAATGTAGTTTTTCCTAAGGTTTATTGGTTATATTTTATGTGCAGAGCTGTAACGTCTGGAGTAAGTCGAATGAAATAAATTCATGAATTTTTGAGGAACTGAGAGAAATCGATATTAGCTTCTTGCAATGTGACAGAACAGTGCAGGTGCAGCTGAGCACAAAGACTTTGAGAGGGGAAAGAGGGAATTATTGGGAACTGTATCTTTAGTTGTAAATGTCCACAGTGTTTAGAAGCTGCTCTGAGCTGATCTGCAAAGCTCCGCAGTTTTTTCCCCTTGCAAGGAAGGTTGAGAATATTCTTGCATTAGCTGTTGCTAGAGTTGGTCTTTGCCAATGGTAGATCAATTCTGCTGTTTCAGTTTGGATATAGGCTAAGTGAAGCTGAAGCTGCATAAACAGCAAACTGGATTGTGTTATTTTTCCATAAAATTTAGATTTTCCTCAAAATCCTGATCTTGATGTTGTGACAACATCTTTACAGTTACCCTGTACTGGCTTGAGTTCTGATTATAGTGTTTCTACACTAGAGGCTTGTTTTAGTAAGGTCTGCTGGTAGAACTGCTCATACTGTCCTGTCATCTCCTTGGTCTTTGAACACACTCAGCAGTTTTGTCCTTGTTGACAAGTGCAGACATTTCAGAGAATTGTGTTTCTGAGTATTTTGGAAATTGACTGCTTGTAGGTAGATGATTAACCTGTGTTAGTTCTTAGGAGAGACGATCAGGACCACTCTTGTGCAGATCCTTGGCTAGCTGGCATTTTCCAAATTAACATGTGAACTGTGGGTGGCCTCTTGGCACAGATTTGTTCAGATTTGCCCAAGTAAAGGTCACATGGGGAGTGTGTGTGTGGGAGGGGAGATTAAGAAAGGAAAGGACAATTTGAGAGAAACAAGACAGCAGCTTTCGCAGATAAATGGCACTTAGTGCTTACCTTGTGAATATGTTTGCAATCCTTACTGACCCATTATCTTTTCACAGCTATCCGTCAAGCTATTTCCAAAGCATTGGTGGCTTACTATCAAAAATGTAAGTTGTTTTGATTGTTGTGTTAGTGGAGCCATGTAGCTTTTTGTTTTGGTGCAAAATTACTATTACAGATTAGTAACACTTGAAACTTCTTAAGCGGAAATTTGTTGTTTTTTAACAGATGTTGATGAAGCTTCCAAGAAGGAGATCAAGGATATTCTAATCCAGTATGATAGGACTCTGCTGGTTGCAGATCCTCGCCGTTGTGAGTCTAAGAAATTTGGAGGACCTGGTGCTCGTGCGCGCTACCAGAAATCTTACCGTTAAAATTGTTCGGCAGTTGTGTTACTGTCAATAAACATGAAGAGAATTTGATAAATATTGTTTTTCTAAGTTGTGTTTTTCTCTGTGGGTACGTACTTGTCACTGTATGCTAACAAGATTGATGCACAAATTGGTCGATATTGAGGTGAAATGAGAGGGCTGTTGACACTTCTATTATCCCTTCATAGTAAGTCTAGATAGGTTCTTCAGAATAAAGAATCATCTTGCATTTCCTAATGAACATGTGATCAGAACATGGAGAAGGCTACATCCTGCTTCTTTGTGGGTACATGCAGCAGTGTATTGATTAATGAAAGCAGAGTTCAGTCTTTTTGCCTTTCTGGACATTTTCCACTACCTGGATGGCCACTCTTTCTGGGGTTACCAAGCAGAGTGAGCAGCCTGTGTTCCTGCATGAAGATGTGTGAGCCTGGTTATGGACTTGGTCCATAGTAAATGAAAGTGTATGTCTGACTTATAGCTGGGATCTTCTGTGTTGTTAGGTGACAAGCTTTAGTGTGCTACCCTAGCGAAATGCAGCGTTGTGCACATCTTTCCATATGGGCTTCAGCGTTGATAGTTTGTGTTGCAAAGAGCTGCTGTTTTTCTTACATATTCATCTAAAATACTGCACCAAGAGCTAAGTTCCAGACACTGCTGCTGCGGAATGTTATGTGGCAGTGGGTATTGTCCTGTGAGAACTGCTTTTGTCTGTGTGGGGTTAGTGGTGAGGAGTTTAACCCCCTGAGGGTAACCATCAGTGCCAGTGTTGGTATTCAGACAGCTGTTCTGAGGTTTATATTTAAAGTTTATGTTTTAAAAAACAATGTAGTAGTGGGTAGGGTGGAGTATTTATTGAACTCTTGTACCAGATAATAGAGGCAAAGTTTTAAAGATTGGCAGGTCTAAGCATAGAAAACTTTAAACAAGCTTCACATACTTGGTTTCAAAAATATTTTCATGTAAAACGTGAAGAGGATTATGTGTGCCAAACTGGCTCTGAATTCTTCCTTCAAGCACATGTTTGCACAGTACAAGCACAGAGGGACATAGGTAGACATGAATGACAACATTAAAGAGTTTAATAATAAAAATCCCTCCAGAAGCCAGACAGTTGCTTAGGTCATGAGCTAGGTGAGGTAATCTGAAGACCTTAGGGAAGGGAGGGGGGAAAAACCCGGAGCTGAGAATATGATAGTAAAGATTAAACTATGGGGAGTGTGTACTGAATTTTAAATACTGGATGGATTCTAGTTTTTTTTTGTACATTGAGGATACTTGGTAGGGAAGGGGTCTCGCAGGCACAAAGACTAAAAGTTCAGTAAGAAACGGGATGTGCCAACAAAATCCTGTTGGGAAGACTGTCCCTTGGAAAAGTAAGTTTCTGAGTTGAGACCTTGGACATGGGGTGGCAACACATGGGCTGCTGTTCCTTATGTTTGAAAACTGGCTTGGAGGCGAACTGAAAGAACCAACGGGGACTATGCAACTGAGAGCTGAGCTGCAGCTGTATTCTCTTAAGCATGGCAGGGTTTTGTCTGCCATAGTATGCCAATACTGAAATTACAGAAACACCTGGATACTTGGTATTTTGTTTGTGGTTTCTACTGTTGCATTTCTTGTTCAGTGTTGGGTCATCTCAGTGTACTCAATCAACGTGAAATTAAACCAGCTTGCTTTGTGAGTTGGGAAGTTGGAAAGGATGGTATAATTTTGCTCTTTTGCTCTAGTTTAGGGAGAAGGTGCTTGTGGCTTTTTGTAAAGGTTAATATTTGTTACAATGGCTCTGCTTTTTCTGTGTAAAGCCATGTAAGGCACCTTTGCTCAAGTGTAGCTCTTCAAGAGTTAAACACGTAACTTGAACAAATTCCTTCTGAAAAAGAATTCTCCGTCCATCTTCCATTTTTAGCTGTGTGGTAGTCGTGTCTGCCACAAGCTGCACTCCCTTACATGACCTGAATAGAAGTGCAAAACTTTTATTCAAACCCCTCACCCCTCCACTGGAGCAAAATGGGCTGTGGATATTCTACCACCCACCAATTTACATACCAGGGTTTTTTGTCTTGCTAAGTGAACAAGATACTGTATTCCAGATGCTTGCTGTCTCTTTAGCATGAGGCATAGCTCGCTTTCATCAATCGCCTCCCCATCTGTACCCTCAGAGATCTGGCCCATTTGTTGTGCAGTGGATTTCTTACAGTTTCTACTTTGTAGTAGTTATTCTCACAATTTCATCTATCTCTTGGACTGCTGAACACTGCAGTTCTACCTTCTAGCCTGGGTTTCTAAGGAAAAGTTGCTATACAAGGCTAAATTCAAATATAGTTTCTTAGAGCTCTTAAGAGTTTTGTGAGCGCTGGCATCTTGATGTTAATTTTGAGGAAAAACAAGCCTTCTAGTTGTTAGGCTCATGTAACTGAAAAGAAAGGGCTCACTCGTTGCTTAGGAAATGCATGTTGACTCACCATTGGCTTATAGGTACCCTGCACCGTGACTTGTCCTAAACTCATTCCAGCCATGCTGTTGCAGCAGTCAGGTGCTGGGAAAAGAGAGAATACAAAGTTACTATGGTGTGAAACTTCACTGATGCCAGTAACTCTTGGGGATAGATTTCACAGTTCTGGGGAAATAGGTTGCGCAAGGTTTTTTTCCTCACAGGACACCTTGTAGCAATTGGGGATTTTTGTTTTGATGTTCTTTCATGGAAAGTCTGAAAATAAAACTTTCAGTGCTACTAATACATCCAGAGATTATATCTGCATGTCATTTCTTCAACCAAAGGTCTCTCAGGATAATAAAAATGCTTGAACTGAACTATGATCCTATAAAAATGCCCCATTAATCCTGTAGAGTGATGTCATCCCCACAGACTTGCTTTCTAAATGAGAAATATCCATGGAATTGGGCTGGTCTCTGCCTGGGTGGCTGAAGATTTTTACTGTGGTTGCTTACAGATCGCCCACTAGAGGGCTTAACTTCTTTGAGGAAGCCTGGTGACCATGAAGTTGGAAGGTGTAAGGAGAAAACCCGCTCATAAAAGTTCTTAATTTTCTAATGTCTCAGTTCTGTAGAGATGGCAGTGGAGCACTTATCACTGAGAATCTGCTTGAGCTAGAGACACCTTTCCACTAAGAAATAGTAACAGTTTCCCTAGAGAGGTTTTGAGCAGCTGTGGAGGTGGTTCTTGGAAAAGAGGAAATGCCCCTAACCTTATATTGTCTGTCTCTTTCATTAATTTCACTGTTACTAATCCCTGGGAAGATCAGATGTGTGCATCAAAATACAGCTTTGCTTGATTTCTTCAGTGAAAACAGAATTCCATGAAGGCTGGGGTATGAGTTTTGCAAAGTAGCACCTTTTGTTAATGACAACAGTGAGTCCAATTGCAAACCAGGGCAAGCTTGTACCTGTGGTACTGAAGGTAGTTATTTTTGTCACTGTTGTTTATAATCCTACTGAAGTGCATAACTTGTGCATAGAATTAAATCCATTCAGTGTTATGTTGAAAAAATTGGAGCAAATTACAGCTCTGGGGAGAAGGACCTGGGGGTGCTGGTGGCCCACGGGCTTACAGTGAGCCTGTAGTGTGTGGCCAATGGTATCATAGGATGCATTAGGAAGAGTGTGGACAGCAGGTAGAGGAAGGTCATCCTCCCCCTCTACTCTGTCCTGGTTAGGCTGCATCTGGAGCACCCATCAGATTCTGGGCTCCCTAGTTCAACAAGCACAGAGAGCTACTGGAGTAGTTAGAGTTACTGGAGTAATTAGAGTCCAGCACAAAGATGATCAGGGGACTGGAGCACCTGCCTTATGAGGAAAGGCTGAGAGAGCTGGGGCTGTTTAGCTTAGAGAGGAGGAGGAGACTGAGGGGAAATATCATGAATGCTCATATCTAGAGTGAGTGTCAGGATGATGGTACCAGGCTCTTCTCAGTGGTACGCAGTAATAGGACAAGGGACAGTGGGCACAACTGGAGCATAGGAGGTTCAATTTAAATATAAGGAAAATCTTTTTTGTGGTGAAGGTGACAGGCCAGAATAGGCTACACAGAGGTTGTGGTATCTCCTTCTTGGGAGACCTTCAAAACCCACCTGGAGTTGTTCCTGTGTGACTTGCCCTAGGACAAATCATTCTGCAGGCAGATTGGACTCCAGAGGTTCCTTTCAAGCCCCACCATTCTATGATTCAAATTAGTTTTGACTGTAATATACAAATACACTAATATTGAAACATTTGAATTTTGTTCTTAAACAAATATGTATAACAAAGCCCATAACACTCACAGTATTGTATTGTGTTTGTTTTCTTATGGAAGCAATTATTTTTTAATGCATTTTTCTGTTCACATTTTGCCGAAGTCCTGATCTGTGAGTATTCTACTACTCCTGCAGATAACAGGCATTGTTGCCTTGATATAATTTTATTTATTTTTTAATCTCTTTGTTAATACAGAGAAACAGAAGAGAACAGTTCCTAAATCAGTCTTAGCTTGAAAGTAAGATAACATGGCGACTAGTAATGGAATTTGAAGCCCTAATGCTTGAATTCACATCAGCTTGAGACTAGCCTAAAACATCCTTTTTTAAGGGTATTTTTATGGGAGGATGAAATGTTGAGTAGCCTCTTCCACTTCCTGTAAGATACGTGCCCACATAATAGTTCATCATCTGTGAGCACGAATACATCATNATGAAATGTTGAGTAGCCTCTTCCTATAAGAAGTGAGCACAAATACATCAGTGTGTTCATTCAGACACTCCCTTCTTTTGCTTCTGTCTGCAGTCTAGAATGGATTTGGACCATATATAGCAGGTGACACTCAGCTGGGAAATGCAGTTCAACTGCAGCTAGGTAGCCAGTCCGTGGGACCAACCCACAGACAGAATTGAAACTGGGGTTTGGACTAGATGCTCTTTCAAAGTCCCTTCCAACCCCTGACTTTCTGTGATTCTGTAAAGCAAGTAAACCTCTTGAAATACGAACGATGTTAACACCAGATCCAACAGTAATAAAAATACCTCTTAAGAAATACTGCAAACACAGGGTAGTGTTGTATCTCAGTCTGCAGTAAGTATCCTTGGGCTACCAATGATCCCAAAACATTTTGTCTTTGTGGATTCAGAGGTTGAGAGTTTTCCTTTGCCTCTCTTCTAGTCCAGCTGACAAAAGTGGAGAGGAAAGGCTAGAAAAAGCCATGGGGGAACTTTTTAACAGAGTGGTTGTCAAGTTCTAAGTTTTATCTTGGTTCATACTCATATTTTGTAGCAAACTCAGAGGGTCTCACAAAGCACATCCTAGGAAGAAGGTTGGGTTAGGCAGAAGAAAGGCTTCACAAAAGAGGATGAGGAGTAGTAGTGTTAATTAGCATGATATGTGTCTTTAAGCTGTCCTTTTGCATGATTCTGCTAATGTAATCGTAAAGCAGGTAAGGTTTTTCTAATTTTAGAAATGGCAATTGTTAATTTGGGTGTAATTACATTTAATGAAAGTTAGGAAAAGAAATCCATTGACTCTATCGACTTCTGTTTCCTTTTTTGCCAATATGAAACTTTCATAATATGTATTATTAAAAATGAAAGATATCTATCCCCTGAAAGCAAATTACACAGAAAATCGTAACTATTCTTAAAAATCCAGGTGTATTATTTAGTGGAAGTTCATATCTCTCCTTTCAGAACAGGTAAGGAACATTAATATGCTAATCTCTAACATGTTCATTGTCTGGTTGTAATTTATACAGTAGCATCATTGCAGGGTCTCACAAAACTATTTCACAGTAAAAAGCAGCAAAGGGCAGCGCTTGGCGCAAGCCTCAGAGCACACAAAGGTGTGTGACGACTGAAGGGACTCTCAAACCATCATGGCACAGCAACATTTCTGTGTCATTGTCTGCTATGTTATAAAGGGCCAATTCAATGCAGCAGAGGAGTAGTAGTCGGAGGTCTAGTGAAAGTGTAACTAATACAGACTCCACTGAGGAGTTACCATGCATTGCTAATGAGAGACATGCAGCCAGTGAGTTGTATGCAACGCTTGCGAAGCTCCTGAAGCTGTATCTGTCTACCAAGCTTGATGTCTTCTTTTCTTTTCCATTTTTTGCACCCAGCTATCTAATTTTTAAAGGATTCAAAAAAACTGTAGAAATACATAGCTCTAAGATGCCATCATAATCAAAGCCATTTATCCGGATACATTTCCTATCACTAAGCTATACTGAAATGTACATTGTGGGAAAGCTCAGTTTAATGATACCGTGGAGTATATTCTTGCTTCAGTCATTGCTGTTCTCTTTGCAAGGTAAGAACTTCATTTCATTTTTGTAGTAATACTAAATTTTAAAAAAGATTTTCCCAAAGATTTTAACATTATATCTCCCTCTCTTTCTCTCATTTTAAAGCAATATTCTGACCGTTGCTGAAATTCATAAATAACAAAGATTTTTAGCACAGGACAAGAAACAATATCTCACCATTCTCTTCCAAGATGTTGAAAGTAAAATATTAGTCTTATTTTTCTTCAAAACGATACATTTTTTGTGTCTGAATATGTTACAGAACAATTCTTTTAAGAATAAAATTTAAGTTTCTTGGCTTTCATGTCATTGTTGATGGATAAATAAATAATTAGATAAATAAATATTTAGATAATATCTAAATATTTTCAGTGGGTATAATTTTGTTTGAACAGACTTCACCTGCATTACTTTTAAGCATTTTTAGGATCCTAGGATAAATAGTGGGTTTTGGGTTATAGAAATGATCCTATTTTCAATGTAGTCCAAAGTAGATAGTTTTCTTGCAGGCATAATAAGGATTTCTAAGGTAATATGAGAAAGAAAACGTTCTCTTTGGTTGTTTTGGGGTTTTTTAAAAGCATCAACTCCAAGCATTTTCAAAGATTTACAATTGACTCTTACAAGTAGCATTCAGAAAATGATTATAGGTTACTACTCTCAAAGCTTGACTCTGGAAAACTCCAAGCAACAATTGTGCTTTATTAATTTTTTTTCTGAGCCTCTGAAGAGCTAGAAACTCTCTCCCCTTTTCCTTGAGAGCACGTACCAGAACTGAGGTCATGGAAACTTACAGGTGATAAGTACTTGAGAGAGTCAAAGTCTCAGGAAGGAAAGAATATGATGCTACATCCTTTGGAAACAGAAAAAGTTTGTGTAAAGATGATCTGGGAAGCTTAGGCTCATTAAAGAACAAAATTTAATAGTGTTGTTTTAAATTTGACAAAATGTTGTTTGCCAAGTGCAGAGCAAGGTTGTAGACAGACTTTTAACTTGATGAATTTTTAATCTGCAGGATCTTACTGCAAGCTTTCTCTTTTGAGGAGAACTTCAAGGTAAGGTTTTATTCCTTGTTAAGTCATTCAAACAGAACAGGAATGAATAAGTGTCACACTGACTAAGTTAGAGAATAAAATATAGTCTTGAATTTGACACGTGAGATGTCATGCAAATGCACGTTGGATGTAAAACACTCTTTCAGAATGTTTATAATCCTTTCTGAAGAATTTACATAAAGAACATGGATCCTCTGTTTGAAAGATGGAGGCCCTTATGCAAAATGACACGTCTATGGTCTCAAGAAAGCTTGGAGGAATAATAGAATAAAATCAGCATGAGATCATGATTTAATGACTGGAAAAATACATTAAATGAGTATCCTTCTGCAGTTTTAATTGCATGATAAAATCCTAGCTTCTCTTTTGAAGCACAGACAAGTAAGTGCTATACAGCCTTAAAATAAACATTTTCAATACAAGTTTTCATGTAGGAGCTGAAATCCAAACAAAACCCAAACTAGGTAATGTTCCTGATCCCATTGAATTAAATGGGATCTATGCCATCAATTTCAATGGAAGCGTCCAGTCAGATGTAGCTTCAGACGGCTAGTGGCCTCCAACACATCTAGGGAACATGCACACAAGTCAAGTCATACACCATCCTGCACTGTTGAGAAAAGTAAATATGTTTTACAGTTTTATAGTCCTTGTTTCCACACTTAATCACAAATTTAAGTCAGTTACAGCTGGAGAGTCATCTGTTGCTATTAAAAATATCGTCACAGTATATTCAAATAACACTTTGGAGAACTTGCAGCCACTCACACACAGCATCAAGTAAATACAAAACACAAAACTCCTGTACAATTTTGTATCCTGTCACATAAGGCCATTTGGCCTCTTTGTGCCTTCCCCACAAGCTCCAGGTACCTCCCCGTCCAAGCAAAGACCAGAGTGTTGCCCAATTCTGTAAAGTGAGACCATGAAAAGAAAAAAATACTTCAAAAAAATCACCTTTTTAAATAGTAACCCAAGAAAGACCTCTTTGATAAAGTGATGGTAATCAGAAAGAAACACGTCTCTCTGGGGAGTTGCTTATTCAGGTTGCTCCAGGTACCTTTGATTATACAAGATCCTTTTTGTTTTCTTCCAGAACTGAGTTTAATGCAACTCGACTGAAAAGAGATCTTGTAACAGCTGAGGTAGGTTATACATCTGAAACCAGGAGAGTGGGGAAACCCTCCCCCTTTTTGCTCTGTGCCTTTGTGGTACTTACAAAGGAACCTTTGTGGGGACCAAGTAACAGGAGGATGGTGAAGAGGAGCGGCTCTCCCCTCCCTGCTCCCTTGCCTCCGTGCCTTCCTTCGTGCTCAGCAAAATGCCTGGTGGATGTCCCACCCTGATGAGCTGACTGACACATGCCATGGAGTATGAAGCAGCCATGACTATATCTTTTGTGCAGCCAGCCAGAGAGCCCTGGAATGCTGCTGGTGTCTGGGGAAAGGCACAGTACCACCAGTCAAACTCCTTCCTGCACATGGTGTGGCAGGGCCCTGACCCAGCCCTAGTTTCCACAGTCCTGGCCCAGTGCTGCCTCAGCAGCCTCCTGGCAATAGGACATTGGAATTTAATAGTAAACAGGGAATTTAATTCATGCACTGGTACAGGTGTCAGGCTCTGGAGCCCAAGGAATGGTTGTAACTCTGTTCACTGGGGTCAAACAGGAAGCCCAAGTCAGTCCCTCCCTCCTCATGGTTTTGTAGGGAGACTGCAGCCAAACCACGGGTGATTTTCTCTGAGTACCTTTGAGATCTACGTGTCTGCTGACCAGGTCAAGCTGGTATGAAATGCTGTGCTATGGTGCATCTGAAGGAAACAGGCCTTTGGGACTGATGGTGTCCCATGAGGACCTTCAGCAGGATGCTCTACCTCCCCTAAGTGCAAAGACCAAAAGCTGCTTTCCCAAGGAGAATGGCTCAGAGTAACTATCAGGGAAAATGTAAGTGGGTCCTGTGCAGGGAAGGAAAGGGATTGCTCATGGGGACCAGGAATAATTTTTGTGCAGGGTGATTTTCAGGTGGTGATTTGATCAAGTCCACCTCTGGTCAATTCAAGGTAGATTCTGCTACTGGATGCATCCCACAAAATATTTCTAGTTGGAAAAGGGAAGCTTTTATGTCATTAGTGAGAATCAGTCCTGATCTTTGTGTGGCACCTTTCCATTTGAGATCCAGTAGTTTATACTCGAGACATGGAGAAAGCCTGACAGTGAGAGGGAAGAAAGAAATGAGCTTGCAGGCAAAGACATCAACAGTTTGTTTTGCCTGGTTGTGCAGCTGAAGGCTGGTGTGTCCATCTGTGGGGAGTGCAGAAGGGTGGCTGTTTTCTCATAGAACATCAGAGAGGGAATAAATAGAAACCGCAGGGAAGAAGAGCTATTTAAGCAAAAGGGCCAAGCTTTATCAAACAAAAGGATTTAAAGTGGTCATGAATAAATGTAGGAGGGAAATATTTAACTACCCAGCACTTCACCCTGGTAAACTTTCCGATCAGACTAGTGGAGGGTGCAAAACCCCTGGAATGTTTCCAGCCTGGAATAGGCTCGGTTCTTGGAAGGAATGATGCAATATGAAAAGCTGCTGCAGCAGAGTACTGGGTTAGATCCAGGGCTTCCTTACGGTCCAAAGCTTCACAGTTCCCAAACAAGCAGATCAGGCAAATCTTTTGTTTGAGATGAACCAGAATAAATTGTTGAAGGATTTAAGGGAAGACATGAATTTTATTGCAGTTGGAAAGGTCACAGTGGAATGATGAGGATGCAGCACAGAGCATGACTAAGAAGAGAATACGAAGTGCCCTGTACCTGGAAATGTTCAAGGCCAGATTGGATGGGGCTTTGAGCAACATAGTCTAGTGGAAGGTGTCCTGCCTGCCCATGACAGGAGCAGTGAAACTATATGATCAGTATTGGGTTAATAGTTGAACTAGATGATCTTAAAGGTCTTTTCCAACCTAGGCAATTCAGTGTGATTCTGTGATCTTTAAGCTCCCTTCCAATGCAGAAAATTCTGTGATGCCCCATCTGTGAGCTTTCCAGCTACCGGTATTTGACCAAAGTGAAAAGGGCAGGAGTGTTCTCTATATCCTTACTCTTCCATCCAAAGGTAAATGCGGACTTCTCAGTTGGAGCCCCACTGATTTGTCAGCAACAGAAGCTTTGTACTTTCCTAGCCCCCCAAAAGCCATGCTTCTCGTCCTCATGGTGCTGGTTGCTGCAGTTACTGCCTTCCCTACTGGCCCAGGCTGCTGTTCCCTCCTGCAGTGCCCATGACTGTGCCATGTGCTGGTTGAGCTGCAAAGTGCTCTTCTGTATTAAAGGTCAATGGTAGACTGCAAGGCCTCTGGGTTGAATCAGCTCATCATAAAGCACAAAGACCCTGATTTGTCTTTCACGTTTCTCTGACAGATTCAAGCTGCCTCTCCTCAGTCACATCTTCATGGGGCCTTGACACGCAGTCCACCAGGAGGTCAGTGCCATACTCCTCACCAGTGGGAAGAGGGGCAGACCTGAAAATGCAACCTACCAGCTCTCCTGTCTTGCTGCGGGTTGTGGAAACTCTCTTCATTACATTCCCTACAAAACCCTGCCTTATTTTCTCGTTTTATCCATGTTAAATCATGGAAAATTTCTGTTATAATTTTACTTTCAAAATAACTCCTTACAACCAAGTCTGCACAGCTAACTAAGCCAATCCTATGATGGTTTTTTTCAGACTTCAGGTCCACTGCAGATTTTCTTTTCTGCCTCTATTTCTGGCCTTGGCAGAGGATATAAGTACATCTGAGAGGTTTGTAGCTGGTTATGCAGAGGGTCAGGGTGCTCAGGCAACAAGCACACAGTTTCTCCTGGAGGGTTTTTAGCTTTAGACAAACACATAAAGCAGGTCCAGGCCACAGAAGTTGTTTTGCAGAGAAGTTTATTGTATGCAGAAAGACTTTGGCATCCTTCTTGGAAAATATGTAAATATGTAGGTGCTTTCTGTTGTGTTTTTCCATGCAAATGAATATATGTAATTACACAGCTCAGACTCCTAACAACAACAAAGAAGTTTTCCATATTAGTGCTGTTCTATAAGCAGTAGTTTCTGCTTTGTTGGTATTTTTAGAGTACCTGTGTATGTTTGGAAAGCAATACTTGAATGAAAAATATTCAAAACTAAGCATGGAAGGGATTTTTCACTGTGAAGACTGACGCATAATCATTGTCAACTTCTGTGTGTGCTTTACTGTAGAGGTTCCATATTGTTCCCACTTAGCTTCAGCAACAGCTTTACCATGGCTTCTAGAGTAGTGGAAGGGTCATTTTATTTCATTTACTTCCTACATCTTTACAATGACTTTTTAATCTCAGTCAGAAAGATGGTAAGTGTTGATATTTGGGATTTTAGTCCTCTCCAAGAAGGAAAGCAAGAATCTGCAAACCCCAAAGAATTTAAGTTTTGGTTCTAGGTTTCTTCACCACTTTTGGGGAACTGTGATTTTCACCACCAAAGTGACAGTGAGCTCTTAGCTTCCAAAGAGACTATAAAACCCTGTAATGAAACTGCTTTTGGAAACAATTACTAATTATAACAGAAAGCAAGACATTCACATGGAGCATTAGGTCTCTGAATTCAGTCACCTCTTAAGCAAAAAGAATCCTTTCACTCACTTTTCTTTTTAGCATGAGGGGAAGGTTATTTATGATAGGTTTTGTCTCTGTAAATTGTGTGTTATGGGCTGGGATGTACCCTTTGCTGCAATGCCTAGGAGGGAGGTGCTGAACATATGTCTAAATTGTGCTGAATTTAGTCAATTGGAATAATCTATGTCCTGTGTATTTAGAGATCAGCAGGACTGGGATTTGGTTTCTTTACATGGGAACTTGACCTTTTGTTTGCTGGGAGGAGGCTGACCTTTTGCTCCTTTGTTAGTTTACAATCTCAGACCAAAGGAGTGAGAATCTTGCTTTTCTTTTAAGCAAAGAACACAAAGGGTAAAATTAAGTAAATATTAAAAACCGGAGATCACTGTTGGTTAATTTTCTTAGCTAATCTATCTCATTATATTTTAACAATGGACACATTTAATGTGGATCTCCCAGCCTGTTGGTTAATTTACCACATCTACTGAAAGGCTGCTGCTGCTGTGCTTGCTTATAGGTTCATGTCCTCAGGAGTGCCTTAATGGAGCAGTCTGCACAGATGCAGGTGACTGTGACTGTCAGTTATTTCAGGCTCAAGGAAGCAGGTGCCAAATTGGTAAGTTTGGGGCTGAGAGATTCAAGTTTCAGCTTCAGGTGAGATTTAACGTGCAGGCTTTGAAACCAATACTGTTAACCATGTATCTGTGATTTCTCTACAGTAAGACTGTCACTCTACTAGTTAAAAGGAGTAAAATTCTGTGTGTTAGGGTTATATACAAAGCAACCCAAATGTCACTGCACTTTTCTACCAGTCAGTAACTTACCACAAACAAAATGATCGACTATTTTAATGCGCTGGTTTCTGGAATCTGATATCTGTAGGGATCAAGAATAAATGTCTTCTGGAATCTGTAGTAGATCTACATCACTTGCCTCTGCTTGCAGTTGTGTCCACTGAAGCAAGTTAAAAACTTAGAATGATCAAATGTGACTAAAACTGCAGGTTAAAACAAGGTTAAAACAAATACATCACTGCCTCTAAATATAGTTCAAGAAATGAGATTATTTTTGTCCTTGCTATGTATTTCCTTTATAAGCTCTTATTTCCCTTCTGAGCTCCCATTTTTATAGGTGCCTGGGACACCTATCCATTTTTGATTAAGGTGCTTGTTGTAAACTCTGTTTTCTCTCCAGTACCTAACACCGGTAAGGACAGAGATGGGATTTGCAAATCATGGGGACAGTATCATTTTGAAAGTTTTGATGGCATCTACTACTACTTCCCAGGAAATTGCTCCTATATTTTTGCAAAAGACTGCAGTAGTCCAGAACCCCAGTACACTGTTTGGGTAAGTACTTGTGCATAAGGTACTCCTAGCACACTGAGTGCTCCTCTATTATAGGACTTATTTTTTGTCACCAGTAAAATAAGTGGAGAGACAATGAATGGATCAAACTTTTGCACTGCTTACTTAAACATGAAACTACGGTGCTGGAAAATGTCTAAGCCTATGTGGAGTAACTCAGAACACTGATGAAATGATAATCAACAGAGTTGGTATATTAAAAACAGCATTTCTTGCTCCCCCTAATCTAAAAAGGATTTCTGATCTCTCCCTTCTGTGAGCAAAAGTGGATCTTAAAGCAGAACTTAGAAGCTTCAATAAATCTTAGCTGTGAGATCGTAAAAAAAATTTGAATTGCTGAGTAATGTGCAAAGAGCTATCTCCAGCCTGATAGCTGGGCACTTGGATGTACTGGGCCCCAATACACAGCCACTTGTCATGCTTTGGGGAGCTGTCTCTCTGACCCATGAAACACTCTCTACTCTTCAGGGATTTGCATTCTAATATTAGATTTACTCTACGTCATGCAGAGAAGAACTCAAAAGCCTTCATCTTGACCTCTGTATCTAAGGTACTCTTTTTAGTAATTTCTTCAAATGGCTGAGTATCCAGTTATTGACTCTGGGTCAAGGAGAGTTCAAACCTATACTCTCTTTGAAGGAAGATGTCCTATTTACCAGGCTTTTGGTTACTGTGGGGAAAAAATACAAGCCTTTCTTCATAGCAGAGCTACTCTGATCCCTTAATCATTCTTGTAGTGCTCTGCATTGAACTCTCTCCAGCAGTTCCCTCTCTCTCTTGAATTGGGGAACCTAAAACACAGTATCCCAGGTGTGATTGCACCAGGGTAGAGTGGAGGAGGAGGAGAATGTCCCTTGACCAGATGGACACACTTTTCTTGATGCATCCTAGGATGCCATTGGTTGTTTTGGCCACAAGGGCACATTGCTGTCCCATGGATAGCTTACTGTCTACCAGGCCTCCAAGGTTCTTTTCCATGGGACTGCTTTCCAGCAGGACAGCCCCTAATCTGTACTGATACATGGTGTTATTTCTCCCCAGGTATGGGACTCTACACTCACCCTTGTTAGACTTCATTAGGTTCCCCTTTGCTCAGCTCTGCGATCTGTCCAGATCATGCTGAATGGCGGCACAGACTCCTGATGTGCCAGCCAATCCTTCCAGTTTTGTACTGTCAGCAGACTTCGTGAGGGTACTCTGTCTCCTCATCCAGGTCATTGATAAAGATATAGAACAGGACTGGGGTGAGGACTAAACCCTGGGGAACACCACTATCTACAGGCCTCCAGCAGAACTGTTCACCACTGATCACAACCCTCTGAACTCTGTTGTTGAACCAATTCCCGATCTACCTCACAGTCCAATCATCTAACCCCTTTTTCTGGGGTTTACCTACAAGGGTGTTATGGGAGACAGTGTCAAAAGCCTTGCTGAAGTTGCTGAAGCAACATCCACTGCTCTCCCTTCATCTAGCTGTTTAGTCAAGCCATCATAGAAGGCTATGAAATTAGTCAAACACAATTTTCCTTAGTAAATCCATGCTGGCTACTGGTAATTTTATTTTCTTCCATGTGCTTAGAGGTGGCCTCCAGAATGAGTTGCTCCATCATTTTTCCATGGATGGGTGAGGCTGACTGGTCTGTAATTACCTGGGTCTTCCTTCTTGCCCTTTTTGAAGGCTAGATTGACATTGGCTCTATTCTGGTCCTAAGGCACCTCTCCCATTCTCTGTGATCCTTCAGAAATGATGAGTAGCACACCAATCAGCTCTCTCTGCAGTCATGAGTGCATCCCATCAGAGCCCATGGATTTGTGCACATTCAGTTTACCCAAAATCTTCATTGACCAGCAGAGAGTCCTCCTTCTTCAAAACTTGGTCCCTTAATTCCAGATTCTGAGGTTTCTGGGAGCTGGTCTTAGCAGCAAAGACTGAAGCAAAGAAGATACTCAGTAGATCTGCCATCTCTGCATCCTGTTACCAGGGCTTCCCCCTAATTCAGCAGTGGCCCTACTCTTTGCCTTTTCTTCCTTTTACCACTGATATATTTGAAGAAGCTCTTCTCATTGTCTTTCACTTCTTTTGCCAGACTTAATTTCAAGAGGGCCTTGGTCTTCCCTGTTGTCTCTATGTACCTTGATGGTGTTTTTATAATCCTCCAAAGTGATCAGACCTTTTTTTCCACATGCTGTGAATTTCTGCCTTCCATTTGAGTTTTTCCAGAAGCTTCTTTGTTCATCCACAGAGGTCTTCTGTCTCCTCCGCTAGAGTTTCAAAGTAATACACTTACCTTGAGCTTGGAGAAAGTGCTGTTTAAATATTTACCAGCTCTACCAGATCCCCCTAGCTGCTAGAGTCCTAGCCCACAGGATTCTTCCAATTAGGTCTTTGAAGAGGACAAAGTTAGGCCTCCTAAAATCCAGGGCTGAATTAATTGATGGATTAATGAATTAATTAATGATATAATGAATGAATTAATACATTAATGAAGGAATGAATGAATTAAAATGTCATGTTTTGTTACAAATTTTAACTCAGAAAGGACAGAAGTAATGCTGAAGCACAGCAGTCACTGCAGAGTGGCCAATGGAGATGTAAAAACCTTGCCGAATTCTCAAATTATGATCCTTCTAGTTTTCATAATCCACCTCTCCAGAGGTGAAGAAAACACAAGAATTATTTCCATTTTCCCTGATTGTGTTTCTGGCTTGGGTCATATTTACATAGAAACCATCTGTCAATAATAGTAACACTTATTATGGACTGAATTAGTGTTATTTTTACATATGTGAGAACTGGTCTGGATTATTTCACTCAGGAGAAACAGTAACGGCTTTTGATTTCCAGGAGTAAGCATCAGTTTAGGAATAATAAGTAGAGTATTTGTTAGCACTGTGTATATTTACCCAAACATGTTTTTTACAAAAATTATAGGCCTATTTACTTTTACCATCTCCATTACTACGTTACCAAGTGTTTCCCAGTTATTACTATATTTGGCTTCATGGCACAGACAGTCAAGTAAACTCCCAACCTTCTCAGAGAAACATGACACACACCTAGTCATAGCAGCTGTATTTGTGCTATCTAAACTCTGCCATCATTTTAATTTAGGTAATGATAGGTATCTAAGATTTGCAACACATTCCTCTGTCTCCTCAGTGATGTCTAAAATCAGCTCACAGCCTTTTGAAGCACTGTGGTCTAAGGCATTCCATAGGTTTAGGTGCCTCAGCCCCACTGAAATTAAATGTGGCTGGAGCTTTGTTCAAGAGCTTGGAGTAGGTACATGGTTAAGACTCAGGGTACAGAAGTGTGACTCAAAATAGAGTAGTAGTTAATTTGTTAGAGCATATGCACAGAAAATTGGAGAATTAGCATCAGATAATGATTAAAAGTAGTCAAATCTGAGCACATAGTTTTCAAATTCTGAGAGCGAGCACTGGCCAACAAAAGCTGTGTGGTCTCTGGGGCAAGAATTTTTAGCAGGAGCTGTGCTCTGCCACACCAAAGGCTGGGAATGCAATGGAAGTCTGACCAGGAATAGCTTCCTTTTTCCAAATTAGAAGGGTGCTGACTTTTCATGCTCATTCCAAGGTGTGATTATACATTCTTCATGTGATATCTGCTATATATATCTATATATTCTATGTATTTGTAAAGCTCTTTCAGTGTTCTTGGTGCATAGAGATGTAAAATACCAGTTTATGAAAGCTTTCATGGAATTATTGAGAACAAACATTTATTCTTATTGTGCATATATTTTTTCTCCTCTAAGGTTCATAACAGTCCTCACTGTTATGGTTCAGTATATACTTGTCAGAGGTCCATCAGCTTATTTTTTTCAAATCAAGTAGAAATCATTATTTCAGGACATGAAGTAAGAAAAGGTGGAATCAGGTAAGTGTTCTAACGGTGAGATTTAACTCTTTGTTGCAAAAAGATGGTTTTGAGCTTGAGAAATCTTTGACTCTTACTCTAATCAGAGGAAAAAACTCCAAGCATATCTTTATGGACACCGCACTGTAGAGCTATTAGAGCTCTAGTGTGAGCAGATGTATTGATGCTGATGTATCACTCTCCACATGATACTTGCATTCAACTTCTCTGCTATAAACTGACTACCCTACATTTCTACTTTGAATAGACAAAGTCTGCATCAGATAGCTCTAGCTAATTCTGTGTGTATCCTGATACTATTATGAACAAGGCAGCCATTACTTATTCTTGTTAGCTATATTAAGGATAATCCTCTTTTAGACAAGTCTGAATTGGTTGTAACAAAGATTTTAAGTCCCCTTTCTCCTTTGGGGCAAAAGCTCCATGAAATCTCTCAGGTACAACAAAGTCCCAAATTTACCTGTTTGGGTTTTTTTTTTTTGTATTTTGCTTTTTTTTTTGTGAGGTTTTTTTTTAATTCAAGTAAAAAGCTGAGTGCAACTTATAAAAAAAATATGTTGTATTAGTTGATGATTAGAGAAAATTTAGTAGAGATGTTAAGGTATTCTTGCCATCCAGTTTGATATCATGCTAGCATCATGATGATCTCTCTCATGGAGACTGATGGCTGCAGTGACAATGTTCATCCCAGAAGCAATTTTGGAAGATTAGAATTAGCTCAAGAGTGCATTATTACTATCCAGTCTCCTTTCTCTGAAGTAGGAAGATACACAGTGTTTTGATCAATGGTATTGTCTGTAGTGTAAGTTTCTCTGTTTGCAGACATCTAACCCTGTGATGACCCTGTGTCCAGAAAGGCTGCTTGTGCTCACAGTGTCATATAGCTCCTTGCACAATGGAGGGTGTTCATGAAGTCATGTAGTTCTCAATGTAGTAGCAAAAGCCAATGCAGTAGCAAAGCAGTGATTTCTGATGGTTGATGTAGAGAAGTAAAAAGAAGAAATAGTGAGCATAGAATCACAGAATCATTAAGGTTGGAAGAGACCTCCAAGATCATCCAGTACAACCAGAACCAAATCCCACCATGCCCACTACACAAACAATGTTTTCAAGTGCCAGATCTGCAGATTTTTTTAACACTTACAGGGATGGCAACTCCACCACCTCCCTGGACAGCCTGTTCGAATCTCTGACCAGTCTTTCAGTGAAGAAAGTTTTCCTCATATCGAATCTAAATGTACCCTGACACAACTTGAGGCCATTTACTCTCATCCTGTCATTCATAACTTGGGAGAAGAGACCTGCACCTGCCTGCTACAACCTCCTTTTTGGTTGTAGAGAGCCATTAGGTCTCCTCTCAGCCTCCTTTTCTCCAGATTAAACAACCCAAATGCCCTCAATAGCTCCTCACCAGATCTGCCCTCCAGGCTCATCTCTAGCTTTATTGGTCTTCTCTGGATCCACTCCAGTCCAAAACTTAATGAAAAATTGACTGGCAGTGACACCTGAGTAAAAGGGCTTTGTGAGTTAGAACAGGATGTTTTCTATGTTGTTTTTTTTAGCACTAACCTCATCTCATCTGAGATCTTTTTGAAGCAGGTTGTTTATTTTTCTAGATTAATGTTGCCTCAGACAATTGGAAACGCTTTTCTTGAGAGACTGGCTGACTATATTCTGGTGAAGACTACCTTTGGTTTTTCTCTTGCTTGGGATGGAAACTCTGGTATTTACATTAAGCTGACGGAAGATCATAAGGGAAAAACTTGTGGCCTCTGTGGAAATTTTAATGGAAATAAATATGATGATCTGATGCTGCAAAACAGTAAGTAAATAGCTTAGAAACACACCTTTACCTGTGTGAACAGCTTCCATGTTCACTTTAAATGTATTATTGTAAAAAGCTTTGTTTTAATTACTTCAGTAGAAAAATAGAGTATCTACTCTACTGTTCCTCATAATTAAAGATGCTAAGGGAAAAGGTCCTAGTTCAGGAAACTATTTATATGTATGTTTAAGCCTTTTCTTGCTCAGCAAAGCACTTGGGGTATGTTTATCCTAGCTGATAAAAGTGCCTTCAAACAATAAATAAATAAACAAATGCTTGTGGTTTTCTCTGTGTTTATAGATAGAGGGAGAAGGAGAGAAGAGCCAAAATATTACTATTTTGAAAAAACACCATCTCAAGTCATTTGTATATATGAGAATCATAACAATACCAGTTGAAATATGTACATTTCAAAGCTGTTGCCACAGAGTTCCTTGTATCTCTTTGTTGGTATGGTTTATTATGGGCTTTTGACTGCCTGGTAGGATGAAGAGGTCCCTAGTGTTGTGGTTGAGAAAGAAATGACCTGCTAAGCTGGTAGAATATTCTGTAGTTCATATAGATAATATTTAATAACATGAGGGAAAAGAAAAATAAAGATTGAGAATGTGAGGAACATTTTTCTCAGTATCTGATGAAAACAAAGGTAGGATTGTTTTACTGTTACCAGCTGAGAAAATCCAGTCTCTCATGGCTCTGCATATTCTTCTATCAAAAGATATCTTCTCTCTGTTTCTTCCCATTTTTAACGATTCATAGCAGAGTTTTTTGACTTTCTCAGTGAAGGAATATGCAATGTATATCTATCTTTGTATAGTCTTTAAAAATCTGCTCTACATAAATTTCTCATACTTCTGCCATGAGTGCAGTTGCCTGTTTCATGCAGTAATGTCTGCACAGCAGAGTGTAGAAAGTTTAGTAACTAGTTAAAACTGATGACCTGTAATAACAGGGAAAAAAGAGGAATTTGGGACAATAATTCAGTATCTCTAAGTGTATTATAATTTCCAGAGCTACATTTCTTCACTGTCAGTTCTTCAAGTTTTTAAATCAGAAATAATAGTACCATTGTGGTGTACAAAAGACAGAGTTATGGATATGAATCATTTAAACCTTGAAGCAGCAGTTCAGCATGGTGGCTTGACTCTGTGCAAATACAAAGTGTGAAGTTCACAGAATCATAAAATCATAGAGGATAGGAGTGGGAAAGAATCTCTGGAGATCACTTACTCCAAACTCCCTGCTAGAGCAAGTTCTTCTAGAGTAGATCACACAGGAACAACTCCAAGTTCTAACATCTTTACAAGAACAGACTGTTAATTCAAATTGCTTCTAAGCTGCAACATTTTTCTAAGTGTTTTGAAATTTTATAAATTATTTGGGATGATAATTTATCTCCCAATTTACCTCCCAAGCTAAACTACTTCCCCTAGTAGAGTGAGGGAAGCTCTTATATATCTATCCTGAGTATTCCAGAGTCTTAACTGCTCTCTGTTTGCAATGCCCCAAAGAAACATGTGGCTTAGAGCCATGTAGTACTCCATTTCAAAGCACACTTTAAAAATAAACCCCATCTCTGCTTCCTTTTCTTCATTTTAAGTAGCATCATTGTATTGCTTTAATATCTGTGTATCTGTGTATTGAACTGTTTAAAGGTATTTATCCACCACTGATTCATGGTATTTTTTGAGGACATATTTTTTTTCAAACCATATTGGAATACAAATACTGTATTGTTAATGATTTTGCAGGAGCAGAGTTATGTTGACAGATTTACTTCTGAATCTAAATCCAGATCTTTATGTCTAGGGAGGGGATTCTGCATAAATAACTCTTCTGTTTTAAGTCTTCCCAGCTCTCAAGTGAGATAGATTGGTGGTCAGGATCTTATCCTTGTTTATTTCATAGAATCATAGAATGGTTTAGTTTAGAAGGGATCTCAGAGATCATCTAGTTCCAACCTCCCTGATATAGGCAAGGACACCTCTGTTGCCCAGAGCACTCTCCAACCTGGCCTTGGAGAGGAGATACAGTTTGTGGAGATTCAAGTTCAAATGTCTGATTAGCATGGTTTGGGGCTTTCCACATTGCAGTGCCAAATTTAGCACATCTACTGGAAAAATTTAGTTTTAAGATTTAGATAATACAGCTCTAAGAAGAGCCTGCAGCTGATTTAGTCTAAACATCCTATTCCCTAACCATCCTTAGACATAGGTAGCCATAGAATAGATACCAATTACTGTAAGATTCTTCAAGGTGAAGGCAATAAACTCCTTTTAAAGTACCTAAGCCCACAGAGAAAATGTAGTATTTAGGTTTTCTTGCAAGATATGGAAGTTTTAGATCTGTTTCATTATTGCCAAACTTTTTGTGTATTTGTGTATCTTCCTCAGCCATGACTTCCAGTGATGCATTTAGTTCATTAACTCTCCTATCCTCATGCTGTGAGGAGAAGTGGGCCTTTAGTGGTGTTTGTTGTAGGGCTTTTTTGTGGCAAGTGAAAATGGAGGGAGATAAGAGTGCTAACTGACCTTTATGAAATAGGATAAAAACATTAAATTGTTTTAAAGGAACGTTCACGTATATTTTTAAATATTCAATGCATGACACTTGCCCTTATTTGTATAATATTGTGAAAGATTGCACTTGTCAAAAGCTTGTCATATGATTTTTTAATGTTGCCATTTAAGAATAGCATAAAATAACTACATGAAGTTAAAAACTTGTTGGTTTGTACACCAAGTGTACTAAGAACGTATCCATAATTCAGGTCATATGCACAATGAAAAAGTACCAGAAATTTTCATACTGCTTTTGTATTTGTGTTGACCTTTTCTTCTTGGATGATCTCCCAATGTTTTCACACAGTAGATGAATATACAGAAGATGTTGCTGAATTTGCAAATAGCTGGGCTGTGCAGACCTCGGATGATGTAGCTTGTGTACCTACTGCCTCAGACTTTCCCAGTCCTTGCTCAGCTGATGCAGAGTCCACTGAGGTAAATTAATCATGTTATATAGTTATATTGGCACACATATTCATATGTCCTTAGTCTTCCCTGCCTAGCGATGAGGCAAGAACTCAGTGATACACATCGTGTTGAAAAAAGCCTTAAGTGCATTGAGGCTTTGAGAAAGAGAAGATTCAGATCAGAACTGTTGCTAGGATATGTCTGAAGGTCTTCAGATGTTTAGCTTAAAAGAACAAATCCTCAGATAAGATGTGCTAGGCGGCAGAGAGCTGCTGGCAGAGCTCTCCAGTGCTCCATCAAACTTGGGTTCAGTTTCCAGTTTCGTGGTGTTATACACTCGGTTATTTTGGAACCTGTGAAATACTGCAGAAGTGACTTGCTCAGCTCTTGCATTGACACTAAATGCTTTTTTGTTGTTTCACAGTTTTTCATCCTAGCTAGTTTAAGAGCAGCCTGCAACTAGGCCAGCAGAGGCAGAGAGGACAAATTTTAGGAAGAATAATAAAGGAGACATGATAATAAATTCAAACTGTGCGATTCTCAGATTTTCATGGGGAGATAAAGGACCCTGGACTAGGGAAACAAAGCTAAAACCAATTATGATTATTCAGAAAGTGTTTACTAACTGTTTTTTACTGATTCTCCTCTGTGTACAGAACATATTCTTCAAGTGCCAAATATTCCTACAGTTTCCTTTTCTCAGCTGTCATGAAAGCATAGATCCATATTCTTATATTTCTAGCTGTATGAATGATCTTTGCAGGTAAGACTGGAATTCCTGTGTATATCTTTTTGATGCATGAAGTGAAGGCTCACTCTTTCATTTGAGACCAGAATTGAGGGAATTTAGGATAAATCAGGTTCAAAGAGAAAGAGATGGGGTAGTGAGGGACAATGTAAAGCAGATTTTCAAATGTGATATTGAATTGGTGTCATAGGTTTAAGGCAGGTTTTATTTCTGTCAACATGCATGTATGTGTTCGTGTGAATTGTGTGAATGTTAAAAAACTTGAGGGAAGTTTCTGTTTCTCAGAATCTCATTAAATTAGGCTTAGTTTGTTTATAAAAGAGAACATCTCTTCTTGTGGCTTAGTGTCAGTTTATGAAGATTTTTCCTGAGGCTGTAGTATATGCCAAGATTTCTTTAAGACCCATTTAATTGGATTAGATAAGGAGAGCTGGAGAGACTCTGATCACTCTAACAAAGAGAGTAGTCATGTTTGATTTGATAAAAGATGTGTTGAAAGCAGAATACAAACAAAATGCAATATATTCTTAAGACCATCAACTCTGGAAGCATGATATTGTGCGCTGAAAGACAAATTCAACTGATCTGCTACAGTTATGCTTATAATAGAGATGCTCTGTTATGACTAGTTCATTCTGGCATCAAGTCCTCCACAGTGAGTGATGGGAATTGTTGGACTTTCACAGTAACCAAAAAGATAATGGTATCTCACCTTATGTGACTTTACATCTGAATAAAACCTGTGCTTACCTAAAAAAAACCAATGAATGTCTCCATTTCATCCTGCAAAAGCACACTGTACAGATTGTTCTGCATAGACTAAGGCAAAGAAGATGACTTTGCCCAAGGTCACACTGTACATGTCTGAGCCTGTCTACAGCATTCAGAGAATAATGCTTCTGACACCTAGCACCTCAAGACAAGGTCAACAGGGTTCTTATTGCCTAAGTTCAGAGGTTGACTGGCAGCTGGAAAGCTGAACTTGTTAGTTGGACCAAAATGACTTTTATCAGTGTAAAGCAGAGTTTTCAATGTCATGCAGGAGGGAGAGAGTTTGAGACATGAATCTTCAGACACTTGCCCATTGCTTTCAGGACAAGATCATGTTTCTTTGTCACCATTTGCAACATTTATATTTGTGGCAATAAATAAGTGGTTTTGTTCATTGTTAATATTGTCAAATATTAAAATTCAATTACTTTTTCTGAGAGCAAATGATAAAGGCACTACAGTGTGTTCAGTATACCTTATTCTTTTCATAGTATTCTCACTGTGTGCTGTCATGAATGAGTGGTATTTGTTATGCATGAAGTACCATGTGCAGCATCCTGTGGCAGAGATTTGTGGATGGAATTTGAGTTCCTTGACTACACTTCTGTTTTAATGTTTCAGAGTGGATGACGATGACACATACTGCAGGGCGGTGACAGAGTACGCTAGAGCATGCTCTCACGCTGGGTCCCCAGTGCGGGACTGGAGGGATGACTTTCCTGCCTGTAGTAAGACCCTTTAATAAAGCCTTTGAGATACATTCACTTCAAATAATTCCATCTTGACAACATTTGTTGCTGTAGGACTCACACCTGGTACTGAAATAGGTCAGCTAGCTTCACTGTTGCTGGAGAGCTATGGGTTAGATGACTTTCTAGAGGAGTATGGTAATTCCATGTGATCTGATCAAAATCCATACAAAACTCATGTTTCTACAGATTGCTTGAGACATCGTGTGTGCTGATGACTTTCTGGGAAAATGAACAAATATTTGTGGAGATCTAATATTGCCTTTCTTCCCAGATGACCTTTCAGCCTCTGCACACCCTATAATAGCAGCTTTAATCCAGCTCCTTCTGGTTATCACTACCACCCATCAGTTGCAGTTCAGTCTCATGCACAAGACTTTAAACTAGCTGAGATATGAGCACATAATCCCATGTCACAGAAACTGTAACTTCTTTGGAGGAAGTGATATAAGAATTTGTGAAAGAAAGACTTATATATCAGGCTTAAGAAAGAAAGAAGGAAAGACTTCAACCACTTAACTAATAAACTGTGGTGAATTGCTCATAAGTATTTCAGTCACTGTAAACAACCCCTTATACTTAATTAGAGTAACTAGCTGTACTAGGATCACTGCACTGTTCTTTTTTGTGAGCTAGGGGTTTTCCAGCATGGAAAGAGAATTGCACTATTGTTCAATGTACTACGTGTTTTTTCTAGCTGACAAGTGTGAAGACAGCTTTGTACACCGTGACTGTATCAGTTGTTGTCCACCAACCTGCACATTTGAAAAAGATTGCCTTGGAAGCAACCTACACTGCTTAGATGGTTGTTACTGTCCAGATGGTAAGTACCATCAATTTTATGTGAAAAAAAAAGTATAAAGATAATATCCAACATCTAAACAGACCGTATTTAAAATTAAAGTCTCATAGTATGAATGCTGCAAATTCTGCTGTATCTGTTGTTACTCTAATTGTGATTCTTTTTATCGTGTTCCAAACTTTTCTCTGGAATGAAAAGGTGGCTCAGGTTGAAGTATCAGTTACAGTCTGGAACTAATGCTTGCTATAAGAAGATAGTGTGTATTATTCCAACTTACCTGAATTGTCTGAAATCTATAGAGGTGGTATTTCAATAGGATACATCTTATGTTCTGTAAAAAATCCCCAAATGTCCTGATAAAAATAAGGGACTGGACTATGAACAGTCATGGTTTAGAAAGACTAGAATTTATGGGATTTCAGAATGTTTTCATTCTCGAGTCTGTACAATTTTACATGCTTAAGTCAGACATTTTCCATAAAGCAACTATTCAGCGTGACAACTGCTTTGAGAGCGCCTCATTCTTCATCACTCTGACCTCTCAGCACTTGCTGGGTGGCTCATTTTGCTGGCCCCTGGTTGAGGCTGGTGAGATCACCTTCTGGCAGATTTGAATGTTTGAGTCAGATCGAGGAAGAGCAGTAATCTGGACTTTGTTTGGTTTTTTATCTCATTTGTCAACCTCCCTTCTAATAGGTCTCATTATGGAAAATGGAACGTGTATCTCTCTGTCGAATTGTCCTTGTATTTATCATGGAACTGCCTTTCCTGTAGGCTCAAAAATTGAACAAGAATGTAGCAACTGGTATGTGAAAGCCTCACATCTGTTTCCTCGCTGTACGAGTGGTGACCATAGTTAGTTGAATGTTATAGTCACGTTTATACTTTAAAAGAATAGTTAGTAATTATGTTTTACACAGGGGACTATGAGACATGGCTTTGTGTATCATGTTTATGCATGCTGCTCTATGGAAAGGATGAATTGTGAACATGTTGATTAATTAGCTGCTCTTTTTGATGAAGGTCAGAACATTGAATTTCTGTGGTTTTAATTTTTCTTTTTAGCATTTGTGTTGGTGGCATTTGGAACTGCACTGATCATGATTGCCCAGGTATCTGTATTTCATTATTCTTTTCTCTCCTCACTGAACACAAGGGATAGGCTTTCTAGCAGACACCAGAACCAAGGGCTTGGGATGCTAATTTAAAAAGAAAGATTGAGCAGATGGATGTTTAGAGTACCAGCTGGCCAGTTGGGGTGAAGCTGTTAGCTGTCTGACAATTCTCATCTTACATTTTCCCATTTACTTCCCTAAATCATTGTGTAATTTCTACTTCTTGCTTTCTATCACCTGCTTATGCTCTATATTCTTTGGGGAAGGCTTACTTCTACTGCCTGTGCAGCATCTAGGCCAGGAATAAGGACCTCCTCACTTCTTTTAGGTGCAATTGCAACACAATAAAGAAAACATTATTCTGATGCTCAGTGTGCTTTATTTTCTCCCTTGTAACCGTGGATGACTTTTGGATAGTCTTCCTTACATAGAAAGATTACGTGTCTCTGTGATGAGAGGAACATGCAGTAGTCAAGTAGTGAAACTGCCTTGACAGTTCTTGTGCCTTAGACAGGATTACAGTAGGAAACCTGTGAAAGAGATTTTTTTTCAAATTAAGGAGCCACCTCTGAACCAGTTAATAAAAAGTCTTAACAGTTACTAAACAAGACTTGGCAGAGTCAAGTCTGTAGTGTCAAACAGTTGACACTGAGAGCTGCTTCATATATCTTGTGTGTGTTGTGTTTGCATGTAGGGGGTTAATTGTGGCTACTCTAGTCTGTTCCTAAGGACTAAATTGCCTGTTGGCAGTTGAGACAGGTTAGATATGCTCCCACAGAGCAGCTCCTACAGAAGCCCCAGCCAAAGCAAACCCAGTTCATGTGATCTGACACTGCCCCATGGTGTGAACTAAAGGACAGGAAGTTGTGAGGTGCTGCTTTCTTCAATGGTGCATGCCTGATCTGAAGGGAAAAGTGATATAGATGTGCCCTGAGGACTGACAGCTGCAGCCTCTTTTTACCCATGGTAAGAAGCGGTGCCAAGAAAGAAGCTTGTCTCTTTCATGCTCAGTCATGTCATAAGATGATAAGGAAGAAGATTTTAGGGAACTTCAGAGGTGTAATTAAGGGAAAACTCTTTTATATTTTAGGGAACTTGTGATTCAATGTATCTCATCTAGTTAGAACCAGAAGATGTTGCACATCAGTATATGCAATAGAAAGTGGTATCAGATGAAAAGAATAACAATATTATTTCCTAATGCCATAGTAGCTAGATGCATTACAATTAACCTGAATTATGTGTTTAGAAATAAGGATAAAGTTTAATTTTTATCTCTCATGCATAATTTATAGGATAATAACACATTCTTATGCAAGTGAATGTTCTTTTTGTATTTTTCCTCTCAAGCTGAGTGCACTATCACAGGTAGCTCTCATTTCACAACCTTTGATGGACGTCATTTTACCTTTCTTGGGATTTGCCAGTATATTTTGGTAAAAGGCACTGGAAAAAACAAATTCACAATCACTTTACAAAAGGCTCCTTGTGGACAAGTAAGTTACATTCTCCTTGAACATTCACCACAGACATATCCATTCATATTTCAGGCAGGTTCTACTGTTGTTATGTTTAACAGAAAATATAAGTTGAAAATATTTTATGACTTTTTTTTTTAAATGGTTGTATTGCTATCTCTTGTCTTGCTCTTTGTAAAATCAGTTACTTCTTTAAAGTCTAAAATGTTCATTTATTACATTAAAAAGTATGTACAGCTTTACTTATAGTACAAACAAAAGCTGTAGAAAAACTTGCTGGCAGCACTGAAGAGGTTTAATACAGTGCTAGTCCAGTTAGAGGGGTGGGGGTGTTTTTTGTAGTTTTACATTTTTTTATTTCATATGTTATACCATATTTAATTTGTTGAAACAATATCTTTTGGAACACTATATGTTTGTAAGTATTTTGGCAAATATCCAATAACTGAATAGAGGCTCTTACAAAAAGTACTTATCCATGAGGCTGGATTTAATGATATTGGTCACCTAGGCTCTCAAGACAAGGGGCTCTGAGGCTGGGACTCACAGCTGCCAATTGCTGAGGCCTGTGATGCCTGAACTAACCAGCAGACAGTGATGCATTGAGGCTGCCCTGTTGTGAGGCTGTCTCTCATGTCCCTTTAACAACTAGACTATGAGATTTAGCCTCTGCTTTTATTGTAAGTACCTCTTTCCTCTGCGTAGCCTTTGAGACGCATGTTTGTGTATTTTGGGTCACCTCAAGCATTAAATATTTGGTTAGGTAGACAAGTATGCTGCTGGAAATGATCCTTAGCACAACTTCAGACAGCATAGAAAGTTTCTGGATTAAATTACAGGGATTTTGGTGAGCATGAGATGCTTGCTTTAATCTGGTTATGTGTTACCTGTTGTTCTGTACTAGGGTTCATAAATTGTGCCTGGATAGCACTCTAAAATGATGAGTTTGAGTTAGTTTATAGGTTAGAATTTTTTGATAGTAATTTATAAAATTACTATAGTATAAGTTTGGATAAATTACATTGTTTTGGTCTGCATTCAGATGACATGATCATTTCAAGGTGAGAAGCACTTTCATATGTGCAGGTTTTTCCTGGCTTTTCCCAGGTTTGGTTTTGCTTTAAATTGTAATATTCATCTCTTTACCTGTATCTGATGGTGAAACTTCTTTCTACTTAGAACTTTGACCACGCCTGTGTTGAGTCTATAACACTAGTTCTTGAAGATGATGTAAGCAAGCAAGTAACTCTCACGAGATATGGTCAAGTCCAAACAGGCCCTAACCAAGTTAACCTTAATGGTAAGAAGTATACGAGGTAGAATTTTATTAGGATTCACATTCTTTCTTTTATTACCTTCTTTTTTAATTATATTTATCCATGAAAAAGAAAGCATAAACATACAATCACTTCTTATAACCTTCATAATGCTTCTAGAAATGCGCTTTTTCGGTCTGTGAAATATTCTTCCCTAGAAAACCCTCTCATTTTGTTAGTGTTTAGGCAGGGGAGGTAAAAAAATGGTGAAGAGAGGTTGGAAATCATCGTCATGCTGATATTAAGGTCTAGCTTGATTAAAGCTTTTGGGAATAAACGGCATGGAAGAGAATGCTCTCTATGGGACTTCTGTTGCTTTCAACAGTGATTTATGCTGTGATTTCAGGCAGGTTACTTCACCTTTTATGAAAGCACAATAAAATAAATCAGTCTTAAAAGGATGTTACAAAACTAAGAATGTGGAAATTATGTTGCTAAATTTCTTATCTTACAGTGATCAATAATACATTCTTGCTAGATTTTAGTCTCTTTCTGAAGGAGTGGAGAAGGAATTCCCCTTTCTCAGCCTCTGGCAAAACAGAGGTTAGGAAGTTCTGTGCTGATGGTTGCAGATATGTCTTTTGTTCATCGAATTTGTACCAGTTCTGATTTTGGCATTGTCACCTTCTTAAGGCAATGATTTTCAAAGTTCAGTTATACTTTCAATTATGCTGACAACTGTGCTTCAGAATTTCATTGATAATTTCATTTGTTTTCATTTGACTCAGTCCCTATTCACTAGTCTGCATCAAATAAATCTATGACAAATATTTTGATGTCACACTCTAACCATATCTTGAAGCTCACATAAACATTTTATCTGCCTCTTCTCAGTTTAAGATCCTTAAGTGTGTGTGTGCTTGAGTAGACTCTGCTCGTGAAGGTAGATCTGCTTTAAGCCTGCATCTGCAAGTAGCCCATCAATGTGTGGTGAATGAATGCTGTGACTGTGAAATCTCCATTTCCTCATATAATAGATTTGTTGGGAAGGAAAACTGAAAAGTTGATAGGACATTGTTTCATATACAGTCTAAGCGAGGAGATGTACTCTTGTCATATCAATAGTACGAACAGAGAATCTTCTATCTAACAATTGTAATACACTTTACAGACATCTGTTAGTTAATCTCATGACATCCTTGGAGACTAAGAAGCAAGTGGTTTCTTGTCTTATCTTCTCATTGCCAGAAGCATGCTGTTGCGTTGCTTTCTTCTAAACAAAATGAACAGTACACATATGAGAGTGGTTTCTGTATATCTCACAGGTACAGAAAAGTGAGGAATTTTCTAATATTGATAGTAGTTGCAACTCCTGATTTGCTTTGCTAGTGAAAAAGCTGTGTAGTCTCAGAATTTCAGAGTGGGTGAGGTTATTTGGCTGCAGGTATAATGGTGCATAGTTTCTTATCTTAATCATAGAATCATTAGGGATCAGAACTGACCTCAAAAGATCATCTAGTCCAATCCCCCTGCCACAGCAGGATCACCTAGACCAAGTCACACAGGAACATATCCAGGTGGGTCTGGAACATCTCCAGAGAAGGAGACTCCACAACCTCCCTGGGCAGCCTGTTCCAATGCTTCATCACTCTCACTGTGAAGAAGTTTCTTCTGATATTTATGTAGAACTTCTTATGTTCCAGCTTGCACACATTGCTCCTTGTCCTATCAACAGAGGACATTGAGGAGAGCCTGGCTCCATCCTCCTGACACCCNAAATCAGGATTTTTTAAGGGGTAAACCAATACAACCTGGAAGTCGAATTGTAGTGACTTTGGTTTTATTTTTCTTTTACTGTGTGCAGGGGCTATTGAAATTCAGAATATATCTTCTTTGTTTGTTCAAATGAAAACTTCTTTTGGTTTGAAGATACTGTTTGCCAAAGATGGAGAGAGAATCTATGTTCAAGTTGATGTCAGCTGGAAGAGAAGAACATTAGGACTGTGTGGAACGTATAATGGGAATTTAAGAGATGATTTTCTGTAAGTTACATACTGCATATTTAGATTATGTTTAAGAACAATTAAAAACTTTGTTGAGTGTAGTAATCTGATTATTTCATTCCATTAACATGCTCATAGTTTATTAAACTAAACGATGTAAAATATTTTAATTAAGATGTTAGTCACTTTCTAAAATATGAAACACGTAAGTTTAAGTAATGTTAACATGTTAAGTGATTCTAGAAAACAACCATATAATTTATAGTGATTGAATTATGATACTTCCCTCACTGCTGCTCCACTGTCATAAGAACAAATACATGAGTGCTAACAAAAAGAGTGGATGATAATAGTATTATCATCCTCACCTGGTTAACACTTACTTCTGTTTGAATGTTTTTGCCCCCATATCAAGCTTTAATGGAATAAAAAGTAATTCTGAACTATAGGAAGAGTTTAATTGGAAGGAGACACTTTCCTTATTTTTTTAATTTGTTAATTTCCTTTAAAGTTCCTTGAAACTTATAGCAATAATAAATTATTTGAAAATACTCAGGACAAAAAACCCCAAACATCAAAACACAAAATGAAAATTCTTTTAACACTTTGAGTGTTTAATATGACTATGCAGCTAAGGCTTTTTGAGGTACTGGTGTCCTCACCTATGTAGTCTGTAAGGTCAGCAGGTCACTTGCACTGTCGATCTTTTCCTTTTTAGTTCTCCAGCAGGGATGATAGAAGGGACTCCTCAGCTTCACGCCAATGCATGGAAGGTTTCTTCAGCTTGTTCTGTGCCTATCAATATTCCTGTCATTGATCCCTGCAATGTTAACCAGCAAAATGGTAAGTTTTCACTTGGGAGTCTGGAAATAGCTGTATCTTATTATGGGACGCTTTGTTTTCTCTATGACCAAGTTACACATACGTTTATTTCAGTTTTAGATGTGCACTTTTTCCTTCCTTTTTCTCTTTCTGGCAAAGACCATTTTTTCCATAGAGAAAAGCAAGGCCTTTGTAAAGACAAGTTAGTTCATCATTTAATCCTGAGTATACTGGCCATAAGACTTACATTCTGCTCTCTAATATATGCAGAGTGCTAGGCAGAACACCATCCATAGTCCTGTAAATTATGCCAGTCAAGAGGAATGATGTGATGCATGTTTGGAGGTTGACAAAGAAAGTGCGGGAAATTGCTGACATTTTCTCTTGCCAATACAGTACTCAGTTCAAAAGTCCTGCCTTTGGCATCCCCATTCTTGTTGCATTAAAAGTTTCCTTATCCTCTGTCTATGGTCTCTGACACAAATTGACGCAAAAGGATCTGAGATACATAGACTTTTTCAAATTCCTGAATAAGATCTGGTTTGGCTGGTTGACAAGCCTATGTTTTACATTAAACTTTCACTGTCTATTTCTTTTCAAGTCTCTGTTCTTTTCAATTAATGAAGACAATGGATAGACAGTAGTTGCCAATTCTGACAGAATTTAGTCTAATGTTTTTTATGCTTCAGACATAAGGACTCGCTGAGGATATGGATTTGGCCATATTTAGAGCCTGTGGGAGCAAGTTTAGAATAAGCATAAACCTTTAAGAATTTGGGGCATTCTAAGGATTCTTATGTCTTCAACATCGTCTGTCTTCTACGGTAGTATATCTGTCTCCAAGAGGCTTCATGCTTCATGTCCAGTTCTGTGCTTCCTCAGGGAAGGTGGTGTTCAACATAAACATAAGCTGCTAGAGTAGGAGGGTGGATTGCATGACCTTCTGAGGTCACTTTCAGCCTGAATTTTCCTGTGATCCTATAATCATCACCAGAAAAAGCAGTCCATTATTAAGTGTTTCCACTGCAGGTTATCACTTGTTCTGAGAGAGCATGAGTTATTTTGCAGGTCTATGTTGACCTTAAACTGACAAAACTGAAATTTTTTTAGGAAATTATTGTTTGTTTACTTTGTCAGCTTATTTTCCAGCCAAGTCAAGATCACTCCTTCAATCTAATTTACTGAGAGAGTGCAGCAATCCTTGCATCACTGTGTATGTATGTGGGAATGAACTGGAAGCATGAAGGACAGGAACATGCTTTTAGCATCAAAATTGGCTTAAATGATTCAAACTATGGTGTTCCTGAGATGTTCCACCATTTGTGATGGTAAATGCTAGTACACTTCAGGGGTAGGAGAAGGATCTCTTGGGACTAAAGGCACGTGCCCTCAAGCTCCACGTTTTAATGCTTTCTTAGGTAGCATTCCAACAAGTGTAGGGCTGTTGATTACAAAGCTAAATGAGACATCACCTGGGAAAAAACACATTGAAAGTTTTGGAAGATTTTTCTAATTAACTCTTTTGCCATTTAGGTTTCATGCACCACTATAGAAAGGCATAACTGTTTTTATAAAGTTATGTTTATCTGAAGTGGAGTTTATTGTTGAGAGGGTTGCTTACAATATCAGTCTTAAATTGCAGATCTTTGCATAAAGACATCGCACACAAGGTTTTGTTTCACAACTGGCTACACTTGGTTCTAATACTCTATGATGTTTATTTGACCAACTGTTAAATTAAAATGGATCTGGCTAAAACAGCATCACTTTCTTGTAGCTGGATATGCTTCTCACTGTGATATCATTAATCAAGAAGTCTTTGCTCCCTGCCATGCCTACGTCAGTCCAGGATTATACTACCAGCTTTGCCGCTTCGATGCATGCAAATGCGGAAGCAGCTGTCTGTGTAATGCTTTGGCACACTATGCTTACGTCTGTGGCAAGCACGGGGTTGTCATTGACTTCAGATCACATATTTCTTACTGTGGTGAGTAACATTTGTGGAATGGGGTGTCTTATAGAAAGGTATAAAAGTCTACAAATATTTTCTACAAGAAATGCCTTCTTTGCTGGAAACTCAGCCTTTATGTTAGGCATCTGTGTTTGGGACCCTGTGCTGCCCCACAGAGAGTGCTTGTCCCCTTTCATTAGCTACAGAAAATTTCTGACTTTGTACTCCTAAATTATATGGAAGCTTCTATTAGGCTAAAGTAGTCAGGCAGTGTCAGGACCAGGACTGTTCCCTAAGGGAAGGGAAGCCGGGGTGACAAGGGCTGCCAGGAGTGGGTAGGGTAAGGTGGACATTGATTTCTCAAGTAGGATATAACAGTGATTTAAACTAAGGCATTTCTGAAGCACAGAGTAATGCCTCAATCTTGACTGAACCATTCTTTCTCTCTTTGGAAGCCTGAGTAGCTAGACAGGCACACCTACAATACACACACAATTAATATATAAAAGAAATAGAGATCCACTGCATACAAGATAGACAAATCCAGACAAGGAATAAACCCATCTGGATGTAAGCACTTCTAACTTACAAAATCAGTAAAATGGCATAATTTTCTCGTGCATTTTAACTTACCCTTGTGCATCAGGAGTGCTGTGCTGGACTCCAATGATATACTGCTTTGTTTTCTATTTTTCACAATTTAAGAGCATGTTGTTCTCCCTCTCTCTCCTCCAGCTGTGATGTGTCATAGTGGTATGCTTTATCACCAGTGCTCCTCTTTCTGTAAACACTCCTGTGCTTCACTTTCTATGACAAATATCTGTGGCAATGACTGTGCAGAAGGATGTAATTGTCCTGAAGGGAAGTATTTTGAAGAGTCAGTCAACTCTTGTGTATCAATGTAAGTTATAAGAAAATAAGATATATGTATAGGCACATTTTCTTCTTTCTAGTAAGATTTAAAGTAGTTTTCTTACTATTTCATTCAAGATGTAGACTTCCTAAACTGGATAGCAAGCAATGCATGGAGATTTCATCTTCTTTTGTAATAATCAATCATGTGAGGGACCTCATCTGCTGATGTGTGTACAGCCATCTACTTTAGAGCAGATATGTCACACTGCTTTAGAGAAGGGTGATGAAAACTTTAATTAATGGGAAAACATTGTCACAGGAAAATCTTTGTTTACGCTGAAGAAGAACTAAGAAGGAATCTATGTAATAGCAATCCATAAAGTCAGGGACAGTATGAAAAGAGTGACTGGGAGTCTCTCTGCTTATCTTAATATCTTGATAAATAGATTGTTCTTATATCCTGTTTCATTTTACTGTTGTATCTACATGCGTAAATATTCTTTCAACAGAGCTGAATGTCACTGTCATTACAAGGACAAAACCCTCCAGCCTGGAGAAATCCTCACCACACCAACAGGCTCCTGGTAGGTTTGAGTAATGAGAAATTTACTTTTCGTGTATCACAGTTTGGATGCTACTATAGAGCCTTAGGAATGTTTGCACATAGAGTGAAGGTTTATCGTGTCAAGAATTTGTTACACACTTAGTAAAACAGAGCCTAATATAAATTGGATTATTTACCAGCTTCTTGTAACAGCAGGATACCTGGAAAGTTCTGTAAGCCAGGGAAGAAAGAGTATCTCAAAACACAAAGAAATTGCATTCCTGTCCTTTTACCTGGGGGCATTAAGATGGCAATATGAACCTCAGTTTGGAAGATGTAATGGGTTAAAGCGAGAGTCTAAATCGGTTTGGGTTGGTGCCTGCAATTCAAGCACAGTAACCAGCTCTTGCTGAGACTTCAATAGGCAATGAAGCAACTTTGCTAAAAAGAAAAGAATTTATTGAACCCATCACCAATAAGAAAAGGAAAAATAATCCCTAAATAAGTGAAAGAATCAAAAAGGTAAACAAGAAAATGTATCACAGTGCCTTTACACATGCTCTGATTGAAATGGGAGACAGCTAACACATCGGGTTTTGGCTTCAGATAAGAGCCCTGGAAAAGGAAAGTGTACACCAACACTCATAACCATAAAGCACCACACATGCATTGCACCCCACTTCCAGAAGGGAAGGGGGCAGGCAGAAATATAGCACAAAATATACATTTGATGCTTGTGGAAAAGTTCCTTTTCCAGTCCTCTTGTCAATGCCAACTTCTCTGTACATCTCAGGCATACTTCTAGCTCCCCTTGGCTTGGGGGCTCTCCTTTGAGGCTGTGGCAGCATCAAATGTAAAGTTTGTAACAGAATCCCAGACGCTCTCTGTTTGCCAAAGGTTTAGGAGATTGGTACTCGATGATCTCTCTCTCTCTTAATCTGTCTGAAATCAGAGGCTTCTCCCAGTCTTATCAGCGACAGAGTTGAGATACAGCATCGGCAGACAGGCCTTTGGTGGGGACAAAGGCAACATGGCAGTGGTCACTCGGGGCCACGCCTGTTGTGATAAATAGGCCTTATTCAGGGGCCTGCTACAGCGGTTTCTCCTCTCTTTTCTTCTCCCCTGTGGTTAAGGCTCCAAGGGAGGGAGAGGGTTAAGAGCTCACTGTTGTCTGGCATCTTCAAAGGCGATCCAGCTGAGAAAAAAGTGTGTGAGAGCTGTGGCATCTTACTTCAGCCCACTGCCAAAATTGGGCTGGGGGTGGACCCCGCAGCAGAGATGCAGCGACTCAGGCCAGGCTCTTTCCAGGGAGGGGAGGACTGCAGTTCCACCGCTCTGGTAGAGCAGCTAGGCCAGGCCCTTGCCCCCACCAAAGGGGGCTGCAGAAACAATGTGTGGGCAGCTGCTCCTCTATTCAGCCCACTGCCAGGAGTTAGGACGAGCTGGCATCTGCGGCAGAGCTGCAGTCAGGCTGGGCTTCTTCTGTGCTCCATCCTTTGGTGGCAGGGCTGCGCCCCATGCTGAAGGGGAGCTAAACTCTGCTCCCAGCAGAGGTCTTTGTCTTATGAAAAACAATAGAAGAAGGAAGAATACAGGAAGTCCACTCCCTTTCATAGACTCCGTCCACCAGTCACCTGTAGGGTCAGGACATTGAGGCAGGGGTCTGCTGAGAAAGCTACCCCCAGCTTCAAAATAAAATGCTTTTTTGGCATAAAGGCACAAAAATTGACACCTGAAAATTTGGTAATTTGCAAGCTGCAGCAGAAGATTAAACAGTGTGATTCTATTTGGAAAAGTCTAAAACAAAAGCTTGTAGGAAGCTATATTTGTCATAGTGTATTACTAATTCATGATGGAATCCTCCTGACCTCACTGAAACAAACTGGGAAACCTCACAGCTTTCCTGGTAAAACTAGCTCATTTTACAAGAAACACTCTCAGCCTGATGATTTAAAATCATGTCTGATTGTGGCTTGAGTGTCACGGTTGGTTCATGCTGAGGTCTTAATATATTATAGCTATTATAACTGAAGTTTGGTAATCATGTAGTTCAAGAGGTGAGAGTAGGGGCTTTATTTTTCTCCAGTGCTATGCCTTTGCAATACTTTGGGATTTTTTTTCCACTATTTTTTTAAGAAAAAGGAAAGAAATGAGGACTATGTGTATTGTTGAATGTGTTTTTCTGCAGTTCTGTATTTTATAATAAAAAAAGAATGGGATGTCTATCCTAATGTCTGTGCCACAGGAAATTTGTATACTGTATCCTTCTATATTCACCAAGGCAGGTAAGGTTTTGTGTTACGCTGGCAGCATCCTGAATGATCTGGCTCTACATTCCCACAGAGGCTTTTTATTTCAGCAAAAGTTGGGCAAGTAATTAATACATAAACACCTTTGTGAGTCTGGGCCCTCACTACAGAGCAATAGTTAGAAAACAGAAAAAAAATGTTGGCCAGAACTTAATGCTTTCAGATTTTAATCCTCATTCTCCTCCTGATTACTGTGTAGAGTGAGTTAAATGGTTTTATCTTTTTTTAAAATATTTTCCTACAATGAAAGGCTACAAGCATTTTCCCTTTGAATAAAGATGGGTTTGCTTTTATTCTCTAGTCAGTGTTTGAATGGAACAGTGAAATGTATTGAAGCCACCACAGAAAATGCAGGTAATTTACAGTCTTTACTTTTATAACAGTCAATGTTTTTTACATTGAATAGCCATTTGGTTTTCTCCTTGTATGTATTTACAACTTGGGAGTACTTAACATTATGACTTATCTAAAATAGGAGGTTAAGAGCACAAGTTGGCTTGGTTTTTTATTCTTTTTCCTTTTTTTCTGTAGCACAAATTGTCCTAGGAAGTCTTGAGATCTTGATTTCTAGAAAGAAATTTTTAGAAGGGATTTTATTGCAATAGCAATTATACAACCTCTAACTAAGGCATAAATATTCCATCTTTAAGAACGGTTGTGTATCAGATCCAGTGTACATAGATCCAGATCCTTAAGTTACTCTCTTTTTTTTTCCTTTATACTAAACCTTATAAATTTTATATCTTGGCTTTTATTCAGATCATACTCTCAAGTGCACTGTAATGTAAGCTAACTGTGCATCAAAATAAATAAATTGTGAACAAAGACACAAAACTTTCAGTATTAAAAAGCAGTTGATCTCATTTAACCTGCATTTTGCATTTGAAGTTCACATATGCCCTGAAGGAAAAATCTACTATGACTGCAGATCTCCTGTGCCTGGACTACCAGCAGCGGGTGTGAATTGCGGCATCTCTTGTGCAAACCTTGCCATGAACTTCTCCTGTGTCCCCTCACCACCCTGTGCAAGCGGCTGTGTTTGCCCCCCTGGGTAAGCTGTGGCAGAATAAACTTGAGAACAAACCATAAACAGAACTTTTCACAGTTTAACTGCTTTTTTTTTTTTTTAATTTTTACTTTTAAATTCCAGTGGCATAACACCTCTACTTCTGAAGCCATTTTTCTATCATTTTTGGCAGATTTACAGTCACATCACTTACAAAGGCCAGCTCTCTCTTTGGTCTGTGAGAACCTTTTCTCCTTCGTGCTGGGGACAGTTCCATGCTTCCCTAGTTGGAGTCCCACAGTTTCTCCACCCTAATACCATGATACCACTATCCTATTAAATATCCAGCTTGCTATAAGTCCAATTGACTGGTTCTTGGGACTCTCTACACTTTCAGAGTAGAGGTTATTTGAGTGTAGAAGGAAACAACAAAAAAATCATAGTATAATCTGTCTGTGTTCCTGCCACTGCCCAAGCAATTGTTTCACCTACTTCTACTCAGCCACAGAATACTGATGCCCAGCCAAGGGCAAGGTGTGTGTGCAGGCTGGATGCTATCTTTCCCCTTTATTCTCTTTGCCCTTCTAAACTCAGACAATGATTTTCTTTTCTTAGCTCATGTATTTGGATTTGGTGCCCAGAAATAGTCTGTTCAAATGAAAGCACAAAAAAATAAAGCCTTTGTTGTGAAGTGTCTGTCAGGATCAATCACCACTCCCTCCATCTCCATTTTCTCCCCTGATACCCGCTGTGTGCATTTTCAGATTTGAAGAGTCAAATATGCTGTGCAAATTGCTGCAATTTGATCTTAGGTAGAGTGTTCCCTGCTTTTTCTGAACATTTGATTTTGTTTCAATGTATGGGTGAACGGGTGCCTCATAGCATATTAGTTGTGACAGATCAGAGTGTAATGAGATTGTCAGAATTCCCCTTCCAGAATATAGTGATGCTCCTGGATGACTAAGCACTGGTGCAGGGCAGACTCATTTGGGTCAGAAATATTGAAGATATCTCTAGTTGTTCTTGCCTAGTATTTTTGTAGTCTTCTCTGCCTTAACTGAGGAGTTAGCTTTCAGGAGCATCAGTGGTATAGGAATAAACAATTATTTTTAAGAACAACAACAACAAAAACAAGTATGAATCAGTACAAGGCATTGCCTAAAAGTCAGTAATTATTTTTTCTGAGACATCACCATGATGTTTGCATAAACTCATCATGAAAGTTTGTTTGAAAATTTGAGATAATGACAATATAAGTTTGAAAACAGAGCTAAAGCCCTGTTCTTACAGTCAAGTAGTGGTGTACCATTTCAAATGGATTATGAAATGGTAAATGAAACACTGGACATGAGCCACCAGTGTGCAATCGCAGCCCAGAAGGTCAATCACATCCTGGGCCGCATAAGAAGTACTGTGGCCAGAAGATCAAATATGTAGACAGATTGGAGTGTGTCCAGAGGAGGGGAGCGGAGCATCTCTTCTATGGGGACAGGCTGAGAGAGTTGGGGCTGTTCAGCCTGGAGAAGAGAAGGCTCTGGGGAGACCTTCTTTTGACCTTCCAGTACCTGAGGGGACCCTGCATGAAGGCAGGGGAAAGGTCTATTCCAAAGGGTTTGTATGGATAGGACAAGAAGTAATGGGTTCAAACTGGGAAAGGAGAGATTTAGGCTGTATATTAAAAGAAGTTCTTCAATGTGAGAAGGGTTGCTTGCTGGAATGACCTAGGTAGAGATATCCCTGCTTATGTAGGGAGGTTGGACTAGATGACCTCAGGAGGTCTCTTCCAGCCCGGAACATTCTATGATTCTATGTTCCTTGATTATTTTCTGAATGTTGCAGACAAGCAAAACACATGAATTGTTTTGCTAAGAGATAAAACACTTATTAGAAAACTAAATGTGTTAACTTTTAGTGTTATTAGGGCCATCAATAGTGTTAAAATATATTTCTGGAGTCATCATGCCTTTCAGGCTCATGGTTCTGATAAACGAGTATGGCTTTTAAACTAGGAAGGATCCAGCAGGATTACATGAAAAATTTGGTTCAGAAGTTCCTTTTTTAATGCAAGAAAATGTAAGGATATACCTGATTATATGAAATCCTTATGGACAAGTCATGACAGCCTCGTTATGAGAAGTTTTGCTGTTATGTCTTTTCTCTTATCCACTTAAGATTCTATTCTTGTCTTTGTTTCTACTTTCCCACTCTGTTTCTACCACTACAAAATGTTTGACATAATGACCTAACCTTCAATCTTGAAATCTTCTGCAGACTGCAGTCTTTACTAGCATACTGGATATTTATGGCATGCACCATGTGTATGGCATTGTAATCCCTTCCTTTAGAAAGCAGTGGCAGGATGGACTCTATTCTGCAAAACCTGGTCATTTTAAAGTACAAATGTTTTCAGATTTCTGTTGCACAACTTGTGGTTATTTTAGTCAGTAGCTACAGGTATTAAGGAATAACAAACACCAGAAGTCTCTGGTATGCTAGAAAAATTAAACAGAGTGCAAAATGACATGAGGAAATGATCTGAGAAAGACAGTAAATTCATTACCCAAAGATACATTGAGAGCTACTATGGTACTGAGGGGGAGGTATGAGGATAAAATTTATTACAGAAGTACAGAAGAGTAGTATGAAAAGTGCTAAGTTACTCTTCCACCCTTAGGTAGCATCAGCAATACCAATGGTATTCTGGGCAGATATTAAACTTCTATTGACAGAAATTCTAAACAACCTTCACAGTGCCATCCCTTCTAGTGCTTTTCTATTTTTAATAATATTTCTCAACATTTGACTCTTTTATTTGAAACCAATTAATCTGTAATGCATAGCAACTGTGGGGAGAAGAAAACTAACCTGCCTGTTCCTTCTAACTTTGAGTGAAGCAACATCAAGACTATAGTTTAAATACACAACCTGTTCTCTCACTTGTGTGTTGAGTTGACAACTGCAGGAGCTGCTCACCTAAACAGCAGCATTGGCTGTGTCAGTACCCTTTTTCTTTAAAAAAAAATTAATGTTAAACAGATAGAAAAAAATACATAGCAAAAACTGGTTAACCTCTTCTATGCCTCGCTTAATCATGATCTCATTAGATTTGCTGCTTGTTGCATTAAATGCTGCTGTTTTGTATTAATCTTGTTAATTGTTTCCACTTTCCTGATGTAGGCAGGTAACCACCACCACCCCCACTGCAAATGGTGTGTCTTTTTTCTTACTAATTTTGCAACAGCTGCCCAGCTCACTACCATGGGCTCAGAACAGGACAGCTGCTGTACACAGAGGAGCAGACACAGCAGCCTGGCTGCTTCCCTGGGCTGGGATAAGGAGGGAAGGACAGCCTTGCTGCAGCCTCAGCGGTGTAACACAGATACCCTGCGGTTTACAAGGAGGAGTACCTACACTATCTTCGTTCTTGCAGAGAAGTGCTGCCCCACACCAATACTCCTTTTGAGGCAGAAGGAGAGCTGCATCTGTGAGCTCTGCAAGGTCTCCAACTGTGCACAGTAGAGACAGTTTGATTGGGACATTAGGTTTTGAAAGAATTGTCCTAGGCTAGATGGAAGACTGGGTGCCCTTGGTGGAGTTGAGACAGCACACTGCACATTCAGTTATGCTGATATTTTTTGTCTTAATAATTCTTTTATTTTGAAGGATGGCTGAGCATAAAGGGAAGTGCTATATTCCTGACAGTTGTCCATGCACCTGGAAAGACAGGGAATTTCTGTCCGGAGAAGTGATAGCTACACCATGCTATGACTGGTGAGTGACATCCATTCTTCATACTTCCAAATCATCTAGGTTTAGCCATAAACTGATGCAGAAAATATGTTGAAAATCAAAACTCTGTACTCTTGTTTATAGACAGTTAGAGGGTATCTCTTTTTTTAGGCTGACTAATAGACTTTTGGGTGAGTACTTCCTCAGGTCTGAAAATCTAGGTTAAAAACAAGTCAAGATCAAGTGCTTGATTCCTCATGTATCAGTTAATCGCTGAAATAAAAGACATTTGGTATTTTGGAGAGTAGAATATCAGGAAAAACACAAAGGAGAGAAAATAAATGTGTGATTATGGTAAAGAGTCTACTGTTTCAGGAACGGCACTATTGGCAGTATGATTTACCAGTCAGAATGAGCTACTGTATTGGATAGATTACAAATGGAAAATCAGCTAGCATTCAGCATCATTTTTTAAGAAGCATAATAGTTTCTCATCCATTATAATTTACTAACCAAAATATCTTTCTTCAGTTAGTATATAGATAATAATAGATGGTTTTGAATGGCAGGTTTAGATCAGCCTAAAATCTTCATTGGCAAATAACTGATTTTATAAACTTACACAAGCTAAAGTAGAGGCTTTCCATACTATCTTCGTACAAACTCATTAAGTCGTTGAATGTATCTGACAGCAAATGTAATGGCACAAATAACAGCGTTTTTTTCTTAAGGGCATTATGTCCTTGTTTGATACTCTGAAATGTCAGCTGGAAGTCTTTTGCATTGAATCTGTGCAGCTTTCTCAAGAAAATATACTATTGGAATTTTATGAATGAGCACGTTGTGTGTGTCTACCTATACTGGACGCAGTGATGAATATTTGCATAAACTATACAATGTTTAAGATTTTGCATGAATTTCTTATGCATTTTTATTGTACATACACTCGGATGGCAAACTGCTCAACACCTTTTTGCCATGGTATCACCAGTAAAGTCAGAACAGCTCTGTGTCAAGGACTGAGAATTTTCTTTCTTTCATGAATTTCTTTATGACTTGAAAAAAATCCAAAAATCTTAGAAAACCTTTTATTGAAAAAATGACAAAAATGACCCTGCAATGAAAATATACTGATTGTTAATTTCCCTTACAGTGTTTGTCGGAGAGGGATATTCAACTGCACCAGTTACCCTTGTCCTGCTGTATGCACAGTTTATGGAGATCGGCATTATTATACCTTTGATGGATTAGAATATGATTATGTCAGTGACTGCCAAGCTTACCTGCTAAAGGTAGGAGGACTATTTATACATTTTCATGTGTCCATGAAAGCTTCCTTAAGAGGGCAAGTTATTTTGTACATCAGGACGTGAGCTATAAGAACAAACATTAAGAGAACAGGTGCAGAACAGATGCTTCTGAAATGAATCTCTAAATGATGTTTCATGCTCAGCCATCTGAAAATGCTACATGGAAATGTCTTCTGTGTCTGTGTGGTCCAGAGAAACATAGGAAACAATGCTATTCTGTTTTACCTTAACCATGCTTTCATTGAAATGAGCAAAGAGCAATGCTATAGAGCTTCTTCTAGTACAAGGTATTATCTATATATTTGTTTAATAATTATCTATAGACTCAGTTTGGCAGAGGGGTCATGATCCCCTGAGGCTGCTTGGAGTCCTTCTTGGATGTGGTCTGCATCAGATCTGGAGTGTATGTGTATTATAATATCAAACACAATGATTTCATAATTCAGCAATGAAATCCTTCATTGAGATGTCTGGCAGCTACGTGGTAATGTTCCTCATAGTACACATTTATAGTACATTGCTAGCCTTTTTTGTTTAAAAATACCATTACTGACATTTAGAAATATATCTCTTACTAACAACACTATTGTTTATTATCATTGTTGCTATATTAAGGCTAAGAGTCTGTCTTCTGAGTTATAGTAATATGTGTAGAAGAATGTTCACTTTCTGTCAAACCTGACTATCTAATCTTAAGAAAACCCATGCATGGTTTCTTAAGAAAGACTACTGTAATTAGTTTATTTCAGGTGCATTTTAGTAGATTCTTGTCAGCTGTGAAATGAAGAAGATTGGTTCTTTATTTTTTTTTAAATAAAAAAAAAAGAGTTTGATAAAGATAATAAGAACACTTCATGGCAAACTCCTGGCATGTATCATATGGTCTCATAAAAGCTCTTGCTCTTAAAGACACATGCACCTTTGCACAAACCTTCCTCATTGAAGATGCAAAAAAATAGGGATTACTTTACCGGCAAAGTACTTATTTTACCTGTGAAATAAAATGATTTTTCCTATATGATTAGGCAGAAAGGTGGGTTGTCAATTCTTATGTCATCCAGCAGGATGTGCAAGACAAATCTGTGCTGTTTTTTCAAACTTTAGTATGATACCAGAATGTTTTGCTTTTACAATGAAATGTTACCTGACACTCTACTGCACCAGAAAGTACCTGTCTGGAAACAAAAAATGGAAAATATTTGGAGACCAAGAATACAGTTGGCAGAGGTGTAATTAAGGCATGTAGCATACTACCATCAGGCCTTTCTTTCAGTGAATATGATGACACAAATGGTGAAAATGCTGTCTACGTAGATCTGCTGTTCAGACTTTCCAGTTTTTTCAGCTTTCCCAACTTTTAAAAAGTCTTTTAAGTTCATAGTTAAAGTATAGACTAATTTGCTTATAAGATTTCTTTGCTCTTGAAAGAAAATTGAAGGACAATGAATTAACAATTAGGCACCACATGATTATATCTGGAACAGATTATGTATCTGTGGACTCATTTTTGACTGTAAAATGTTGGGTTAAGTTTTAGGAGAAAACCCAATGGATGGGAACATATGGGAAATACCTGGTCTTTGAGGAGATGGAAACACAGAACTGATGAACTATGTGATATGCAATCCAGGAATCAAAGGGGAGATGACAGTATAGCCAAATATTTTAAACGGAGTCCTTGGCTGAGTGTGTCTGTGGAAGGAGATGAATAGAAATTCTAAGAAAGAGAAATGACAATTGGGGAACAGTTGAATTCTTTTTTTAGTAAAATAAATTCATGCATGTTGTATCTTCTGAGTTATTCCATGGAGACAATAAACATATGGATGATCAGGTGTGTATTTTAATTTAAAGACCTTCTTCAAACAGATTTCAACAAATATTTTTTAGAGACTAACCTCTCACAGGAGATTAGTTCTTTGAGACATACATTGAAAGTTAGAAGTTAAAAGACAGGAACAAATGGCTTTTTATTTACAACGGCAACATCCTGGTGAAATCCCTTAGGGATTTCATGAAACCAGCATTCAGCATCTTGAGAAACAATTTTGAAATGATGGTGTAAGGACTGAGGTTGAGTATGCTGATGGTGAAATATCTGTCTAGACAGCAGAAACAAAGATGGACCAGCAAAAGCTTCAGAAGAGCTTATGACCATAAACAGTGCACAATAAGATAGAGGATGAATATCAAGAATGAAATATGCAAACCACCAAACAGAAAAAAATATCTGGAACTATTCCACCATGAGGACAGGCACAAAATTAGCCACTGCTATGCACAAATGGAACTTTACATGAGAAAAATGTAAGAAACAATCATTACTGGCATCTTTCTAGTGCCAATCCAAAGACTCATCTGTTCTCCAGTTTCATATGTGCTTTTACTTTCATGTGCATCGTTACACCACAGTGGTACCATGTACATGTACGCAGCTGTACCACACACTGATGTGGTTAAGCTACATTGTATGTGCAGACATGATAGCAAGATGAGGCTGCTCTTTTTGGAAATGCACTTTGCTGTTTCCTAGAGCAGATATTTCAGTGGCTGTCTCTTCATAGTTGTCCTCCCTTATGCTGTGGCCACGTGAAGTGGCATTTTTTAATAGTAGTGTCAGAATAATATATTGAGTCTCCTTTTACCTTTTGCTACTCTTTGTTCAGAAGGTGTGAGAGAGAGCCCTGTCTCTTTAGCCTGTTATCCAAATAAACAAGGCAGATGAAAATTGGGAAGATGTACGTAGCTGCAAAAATTTAAATGCCTTGCCTAACACCTTTGGCAGGCACTGCTGTAGAGGGCACCCTGCCACATAATCCTTGTTACATGTTCTACAAACCAACACATGCTTACATATATATTATGCTAAAATTGTATCATGTTTTGATTGGAAGGCACATTTACTGATCATCTAGTCATGCTCCCAACCTGTAAGGTATTACAGAACATCATAGATTTGATGGATGCTCATACACAGCCCACTTACTTAATAGTAGTTTGCAGTGCTAATTTTTATGGGTAACATGTAAAATACCTGAAGTAGAGACAGCTGTAGTGGTTGTAATATTGCTTACACAACACTATAACGACTTCTTTTGTAATAATCTATTTTCCTGTGAGAAGTGGCCTACTTTATCTGTGTTATTATATATACTCTAACCAAAAGTGTTGTAGTAGTGCAATAAGAGCAATGATAACTATGATAAATCTGTTAGCATACTAGTTCTTCCCACACACAGAACTGAGCCCAAGAATTAAAATCTGAATCCCCTATTCCCAGTGGCTTAATAATGTGCTTTTCTCATCTACGTTACCAGCCCTCAGTGTTTGATTTGGCTGTTGGCCACCCCTAAAAGTGATCTGTTTGAACAGCTCTTTAATTTGTCACTGTATTGCACTGTACCAAACAAAGCCTTCCTTACCTTTTACTGTGCTTTTAATAAGGGGCTCTTGTGTTTTGATTGGAGAAAAATTAAGAATCAGCTTTCAGCTGATTATGAAACTTCAAACTGTTTTCAACATCGGTATCATCTGTCAGGCCTTTTTGTTCAAGGTGACAGTAGGTGTATGAAAAAGCCCTTTCTAACTAGTTCAGCTTAAAAATCCATCGGTCAGAAAACATGCCCAAAAGAGTCCATGCACCAGTTAAGAAAATAAGGATAGTAATGTCTCAAGAAATGATAACTTCATTTTGTCAAGGAATTAGGAGTTACATTACACACTGAGAGGTAAAGTCCCTTTATGAATAAATGTCATTCACTGAGAAGACATCAATATTTGCTTCTAAAATTGTAAAACCTCAGTAAATTCAAAGAAAAAAAAAAGAAAATTCTTAGCAGACTGACTCATTTAAGTTTTATCAGTGTAGATCTTGTAAATACTTTAGTTTAGCTAATCTGAATATTGAATATTTGAATATTTCTTAATTCAAAAGATTCTTCCATTGTCTTGCTTATCTTGTCTTCGATAAAACCACATTCTTTCCCTTACAGAATGGTGTTATTTTTACGGCAAATGTTTACGACATGTTATTTGTAGTTGTGGTCTATTTCTTCCACTTGTGTGTTTCATAGACTTCTGCTTTTATAGTAAAACTGCTGTCTTTCTGTCACATGTGTTGGCTTTTTTCTAGCTTCGTGATGGTTCTCAATCCTGCAGTTCAGTGCCTTTATTTAGGCTTGTAGGGTCAGTGCCTTTGGAGCCCCAGACTAGTTCTCCTCTGTGAAGCAGAAATTATGTTATCTCTGATTTGTGGAATGGCTGAGTAAGATTTTAGAGGGACAGTTTATTCATCAGATGTTCTCAAATGAGAAGGAGCTCTGTTGTAATGCTTATCTCCCTTTTTAAAGAACCTAACAAAACAGCCTTGTGAAGCCTTTCCACTAACTTTACTAGGTTATCAATAAGGTCCTAAAACCAAGAAAAGGTTTTTTTATTCCTGTACCCTGAAAGAAGGAGGTCAGCAGAAGTAATTCCTCATTCACTTTTTATGGAGTAGTCCTACCTTTCAAATACGAAATAAAAAAAATCTCTTATTTTCATCTGATAGTTGGCATTTGGCCATTTTAAAGCCACCTTTTTAATCTTTTTTGATGTGACCATAAAGGCTCCTTTAAAGGCAAAGTTGTCACCAGATATACTGTGTTGGAGGATTTTGAAACAGCAACCGAACATTCGATTGAATAATTTAACTGTTACACCAATTAGAAGTGCAGCTATAATTCATTTGGGTCAGGAGATACCACATGAGAAACCATTTGTTAAGGCAGATGTTATTGTAACAAAACTGTTAAACAAGTATTAGCCTCCCAAATGGTTATTCTGTTATGAGCAGTCCCTAGTGTGAGGTATCTGGTCAGCCGTAGGGAGCACAGCAGGGTAGCTATTTGATTCTATACCCCTTCTTTTGTAACTTGAGGCAAGTTCAAATCTCTTAGTTTATGATGCTATTATTAGAATGTCTAATACTGGCATATATTTATATTGATTGGAAAATGTGTTAAATGATGACCAGGCATAAGCCAGAGCAATTACACACCAAGCAACAATTCTTCCTATTATTGAATATATGTAATTTTATGTGCAGCTTTTTCAACACTATTTGTGTTAGGGTGCAGATCATGATGTTGTCAAGCATATAGAATAAAATAGTATTGTCATGATCTCTGCCGTAGCCTGTTTCTAAAACAAATACATTCGTTCTATTACTCACCCTGTAGAAGTCTACAGCTGCAGGGTCATGTTTAACCAAGATTGTCATGCTGACTGTTCATACTTATTTTGATACTCTCAGAGGATCTTAATGGGAAAGTAAATAATGCTGAATTTGAAATGATAAATGCTTTAAACTGGAAACTCTTTAAGTAATTATCATCTATTCAGGAAATAAAACTATAAGATGGGTTTCCAATCACAATGCTTTTTGTGTTTAATTAACACATTTAAACCTCAAAGCCACTTTCCATAGTTTCATGAATAACTGATGTGCCAAATTATGTCCACTTGTCAAATAATGTATAGCACCAGTCACTGGGTAGAAATAGTGATGTGTTTCTTGACAATTTGCATGCAGATTTGTGCCAGAAAACAAGAGAACGCATTTCAGCGGAAGTATTATTTACTGTGAGTAGTTTGTCCTGCTCTAGTCACAAAGAATACAAATATTTTCATCAGTTCCATGACTTTGGACGAAGCCTTTCTGGATGCCTTTTTTTCTGGGTCTCTGGAAGTCCTGTAAGGGTGACTAGTGAGCTCCTTGTGGCAGTCATCCCTTTCCATCGTTGTCTTCAGCTGGGAATCGCAGTGCTTAGATAATGCTGGCTTTTACTTCTTTTTCCATTTGTTCTATCCCTTCTGTAGTGAAAGATTTGATTTCAGCTGGCAATGAATTTATGCTCTGGTTCCATTTTTTTCCAGATCAATGATTTCAGAGTGAATTACCTCTACATGCCTTTCCATCTCCACCACCTGATTCTGCAGACCATTAAATTGTGCAGTGAATGAATCACTTTCATTCTCCAACATAAGAATGATTTCTTTCAATTTGTGCAGATTAGCATGGAGGGCTTCCAGGAAAGGCTTGGGGAAAAGTTTCTTGCCATGAGAATGGCAATTTGGAGGCAGTGTGTATATGGTGTGACTCACGAGTTGGATTCTCTTCCTGAGGACCTTGCCATTTAGCGACCACACAGCTTGAAGAAAGTGACCTTTTCACCTTGAATTTCTGCTTGTGGTTTAATGCTCAGTGTCCAGCAGCCCTTTTGCTAGGCTGACTCTAATTAGTTATAATCTGATGGCTGCTTGAAAAGGCAGCTCACTGTAAGGATGACTGCCTATTTTGGATTGCCTCTGGTGGGTACAGCTTTGTGGACTGTAGATGCCCACCTTCCACTGATAAGAGCAGGAACAGATGAGCATAAACCGGCACCATGTGCAGCTGTTTCAGGAGGATGCATGATATGTTGGCAACAGTGAAATGAGAGCCTTTTGCTGAATTTAAAGTGGAAGTTAAGCTCAGGCTAGTTAAGTGCTTAGCAATTTATTGTCTCTGACCCTGGGTGGTGTTGGTGAGTTAAAGGAACTGTGAATTAAATTTACCGTGGTTCAGACATGAGTATTTTTGTTCCTGAATGCATAGAAACTAAGTTTCAGCAGTACAAATGAGCATATTTAGCATTCACTGTGTTTTAAAAAATAACAGCTTTGTGCAAATTCTAACTTTCTAGCTCCTGATATCATTAGCTTGAGCTGACAAATTTATCACTACTATGTCTTGTCCTTTCTTTTCTTGTTTTCTTGTTTCCTGTGCTTTATCATTACAAGAAACAATGATAAAATATTGACTTACATGAGGCACTTACAACTAGTAAAATATTAATAGCTCTCATATAAATATCTGTTTAGATAGTTAAAACTAAGACCACCAACTATGATGCTGATTGTCATTCAAAATAGCTCGTGTTGCACAATGTGTCACTTGGAAACAAATATTTGAATGTTCTCAAATCCTTAATCTTTTGAAGGTATCATTTTTAATTAGAAAGGGATTGCAGTAATGCAATCTGTGCAGAAGCCAAATCTGATATAAACAGGCAAAGCTAAGCAAATCAAACCAAAGAAAGTCTGCTTTAAATGAACCTTTCTCAAACTCACATAGAGTTCTCTATAAAAAACGATACAAAAAAAAAAACCCTCAAAAAATCTTTCCAGTGATCTCTGTCTGATTAATAAACTTTTTTGTAAATTAAGAAACATTAGAACAAGGTTATGAACTATATTAAATAAAATACTCCCTGTCATGTATTTTTCATTTTTAGCAGTAGATTAAAAACAAAAACTTGTTTGGATATAAAAAATAATTATTGACAAAACCTCAGAACACCTAAAGACTCTATATTGCAAGAAAAATCTACTACAAACCCCCATGGATAGTAAATAAAATATAACAATTTATTTTCCCCATTGCTTATATACATAGGCAGACATACCTGCAATGCATCTTTCTCAAGAGCTGCTGAGAGGTAATTCAGCTTGATTTGCACTCTTTGGGGAAGTCACTTTTGAAGAAATAGGAAGAAGGAGTTATAGATACATTATCAGAAATCTGAAAGTTGCTTGTGGGGTAGTCAGTAGCTAGAATAATATCACTGTCTTTGAATCTGTATCAGTGAATCTCCTCAGTCACCTTTTTCTCCCACACGTCTCCTTGACTGTGCTACAGAGCTAGAAATGTATCCTACCTTACAGATGTAATACAAGTTTCTTTGCCATATTTGAAGTGAAATTAATCACATCATCTGCAGCTCTGTAGAAGATGCTGAGGAAGAGAGGATTTATGTACGTGTGTGTGTACATGAGAAATTTGGCTTTTAGGTTCTTAATTCCTAAATATGGTTAGCTTTGCTTTTTAAATATCTGTGTAGAAACACATAACAGCAGAAAAAAAATACTGTCTGTAATACAGGAAACTATCAGCTTCATAGAATTTCCTTTAATACTGTTTCCCAACTTTCACGTGAATGTCTTCCCGGAGGGAGACAGTGTGTGCCAGTGCCATCTGCTGACTCCAAGCAATATTACTCTAATGTTTAAAAAGCTGTGGATAAAATCATTTGACAATGCAAATTTGCCCAGGATGCAAAAGTACCATTAAATAAAGGTACAAAAGATGTCAATGTATGATTTTTCACAGGAAAACAAAAGAGGAGATGCATCTTGTTGCAAATTGTGAACGATTGTGTGGTTTGTCTGCTCTCCCAAACCACATAAGTATCTATGCATGCATTCTTGCTAAATCAAGCCCAAGATGTTTTACCTTTCCTAGGATCAGGCGCCCTTGAAGTAACAGTTTCAAATGCTGAGTTGCATCAGAAGAAACTCAGAGCCAAGCAAATAACACCAGTTCTGAGTTTTCATAGCATTTCCCAAAAGCTTAAGCACGGGAAGAGCTAAGGTATTCATCTGAAAATATGTACAAAGGAGGAGGCAAATTCTAGTTTTTAAGCTACTGTATGATTTTTTCAGTATTTTTAGAGATTTGACTGTGTTTTGTGCATATGGCTATGCAAGAAAACCTTGAACACATCATTAAAATATAAGGAAATTATGACTAATCTATCTCTATCCATTTCCCAGTAACTGAGTTTGCTAGAGGAATATAGGGAACAAAACAAAACAAAAAAAATAAAGGAGGGGAGGAGTGGAAATCGGGCTGTGAAGAATGGAAAAGAAGTGTTGGTACACTGAAAGTTAGGGATATTTTAATGAAAGTTTCAAAACGAACAGATGCAGCCAGGTTTAAATTGTCTTTTCCCAGGCTGTTTTTTGACTATGTTAGCGCACTGCACGATGTTGTTATTGGTTGGTAACTATAGAAAATTTCTAATGGGATATAGAAATAGAAAGTTTCTAACAAAAATAAACCTTAGCATTCCCAGTGCTATTAAGAGAAAAAAAAAAAGGCAAGCTGTGCTTTTTCAGCTAGGAAGAAATATGGAAAAAAAGTGCAGTGAAGTCTAGAAAAAGAATGTACTGAGAAGTGGGACTGACAATGAGCTTTTGACTGACTGCCCAGAGCTGGGACTCTGTCTTCTCTGTTGCTTGGCAACTCCATGTTATCACAAAGAAACTGATATTAAGTTGGAACAGGCTGGATATGGTAATTTACGTGGGAAGATACTCTTGCAGTGGGAAAACCATTTTATTTCTAGTTTCTGTCAGCATAAGTAGGTTTCACATGATGAACTGTGGTACATCCCCTGTTGGGTGCATTTTACCTAAAAAGGTAAAGAACAACTCCTCCTTGGAAAGAGACTATGCAGACAAAAAAAAAAAAAAGAAAAGAAGAAGAAAATCAACAAAACCCCCTCCACCTTCTTATTCCTTACATCTGCTTCTACTGTCTACTCAGAGAGTGACAAAACCTTGTTTCAAACCTGTGTGGATCCAGTGCAGATTAGAGGGATGGAATTTGATCATTGTGGTTTGTATTACAACAGTCCCTAAGAGCTGTCAAGATTTGCCCCAGATTTTGTTGTCTTATACAAATACCACAGGATGCTCCTAGTTTATCTAAATAGCTCCCGTTCTTTCCTTTGCTCTGGCCTGTTAAGTGCTGTGTTTCAATTGTACTTTGTTTCTTCCCTGCTGAAAGAAGAGGCTGCACATGTAGCAGTTATAGAATAATTCGAAGACCATGATAGAAACTGTCATTCACCTTTGAATTTGGCTCCCACTCTATGTCACAGAATCACAGAATAATCATGGTTGGAAAGGACCAGGGCTCAGTATTTATTAAGGAGTACGCAGAGAAAGGTAAAAGTTTATTTGTAAAGAAGATTTTGCTGTGAAAGATTTGAGCCACAATAGTCACATAGTCCATAATGGTGGTTTTATATGTGGATTTATTTTTACAATTTAATTAAAAAGAAAGATAGCACACAAAACTCAGGATTTAAGGCAGACCTTTACTAAACTACCACTACTGCCTCTCTGCATTTCCATCCTGTATCGTTTCTAGTAATTTAACACAATCACCCAGTCTTACAAGTAAGGAAGTACTTCACATGTCTTCAGGACTCCCTGCCCTGGCTTTGGTCAGCAAAACAGTCTCCAGGCTTCTCTCTACTGGAGAGTTAACTTGAAATAGAACTGAACTTTTGCCCTTGGCTCAAATCCCAATCATATACAAAAACTTCTGACTTGAGCATGTTGATGTTGTTCAGCTGAAGGGATTGGTCTGGATTGTCAGAAGGCACAGGCAGCAGCTTCAATTACCACAGCTAATACAGCTACCCGCTGCTGCTCCAAGAACTTGTATTCATTGCCAAAAAAGGTGTATTTTTACTGTGGGATAATTAGCCTGAATTAACTACCCTTATGTAAAGTAAACCCCTCCATCTTTTTTCTTGGTGAACACATTGCTTCCTTATTAACTCAGAGTATCTCCTTTTGCTGAGGCTAACCTAACTGGAGAGGAATGAACTCTGCAATGAGAACAGCCTACAATGTCCTAGGCATCAAATAAACCCATAGACTGCAAGCAAAGTCCTTTTCTGAACAGAGTCATGGAGGGGAGGTAGTTTCCTTGCTCACTTTTCATTTGGCCAGCACAGAATGTATTGCCTTTATATTATCTACCACACTAATGACTTTTGTCCCCTTTTTAATTTACCACATCACCTCCAGCAAACCAAAAATGCCTTGGCTGTTATCTAACTTGGAGGAGAATAGTTGCTGGACCGACTCCAGCAGCAAGCCTGTTGTAACTAAAACACAGTGTATTTTCCCAAAAACGTAATGACCAATCTTGTTTGGAGTGCAACCTACACCAACTTTACAGCAGAATGGAACAGATGAACTTTGCTTTGCCTCGCAGCTTTCTGTTTTTTAAAGCTCAGTTCCCCTGCAAAGTCATGAAGAGCTGTTTTCCCACACTTCTTACAACTAGCAGCTAGTGGCTAATTTAACCCACCTTAACCATTGTCTTCCAAACTAAAGGGTAGCATACAATCAGTTAACCTTCGTGTTATGGTAGCATAAAGCTTGCAAATATTCTTCCATACCTTATGTTTATCCCATTTACTCATGCTTGCTGCAGCGTGCTACCTGTGCCAAGTAGCAGCATTCTTTGGCTTGTGGGCCATGCAAAGCTGCAGTGTTTCCTTTGTGTATCAACAAAAATACCTCTACATTTCCCATCATCTAGGATTGAGTTTGTTGTCCCTAATTATATATTTTCTTAGATCTGAAGTGTTTTTAAAACAATTAGGCTACTATGACCATTTCCTGGAATATCCATATTTCCTGCACAAAGTATTTCTCACGGGCAAGGAAAAAGTGCTGATAGTTCCGTAATTCTTGAATTTTTACAAGCACAGACCTAATAGGGGTACAAATGTGAAACAGGCAAGAAGTAGTTAAAAGAAATACCCAGCCTCTTTCAAGAGATGCTGTGGTTACAAGCCAAGGTAAGGGATCCTTTGCACTGTGGCCAAGTGGAGGTCTCTGTGCATTGCTGGGAGCCAAGAGAAGTTACCAGGGCTAGAGAACTGCAGAATGCCACCATTCCCTTCTTGCCCACTGTGCACATTAAGCACCTGCAATCAGTTTCAGCTAGTTGTCATCTCTGAGTGTTTAAAGGAGGGTTGAACATCTTTTTGTTTCCAGCATTATCCAAACATTTCATTTAAGACTGAATGATTCAGCAGGTCATACATATTTTTCCACCTCCAAGAATTTTATTTCCTATGTCTCAGGCTTGTAATGAATGTAGGACTGAATTTTCTAAGAAACTAACCTGGATTCAGAAGCACTGTTGGGCGCCTCATGTTAATGTTATGAAGTTACCTCTCTCAAGTCTTTTCTGTAGTCACTACTTTGTGTAGACTTTCAGGGACTAGCATGCAAGTGAACTGAAAGGCAAATTAAATTAAGAAATAAGAACAGCTCAACTTCATTTTTGTTTGTAGTAAAATTATCTCTTCTGAAAATACACTGCTGGTCCCCTTTGTGCCAGAACCAGTCCTAACTTGGCATTACGTGGTGCATGATTGTTTCCATTGGGGTATGGAAAAACCACAGGAGCTGTAGGTGAATAAACAGCCACGTGGAGTCAAGGTGCAGAAGTGATTTTATTTGCCTAGAACGTAAAATTAATTGACAGGATGAAGAGCCATTGGATATGAGATTGAGAAGGAAGTGAATTTGAACTTTGGGTACTAAACCATCAGGAAATCAAAATACAACAAAGTAGATAAATCTTCTAACGAAACATAAGAAACAAAAATATCAGCATTTATCTCTTCGCCTTCCAGTAATCTTGAGTATGACTCATGGTTTTGTGAATTTTGATGGGTAGTGCCACAAAAAACCTATCTACAAATGGCAGATGGTAGCTGGGTTCTTCATTTAAAAATATGAAAATAGCTTGATCTTGTGTACCTTAGTTTAAAAATAGCGTTCTTTTTATAACATGTCTCGATTTTGACAACCATACTGTGCAGTAAATATTGGATTCCATGTATAAGCACGTTTTAAAAGTCTAAATCAGACTCTTATTTTAGGGATAAGCTGATCCTCTGAGATCATGAAGCCCTCAGAAAGAGAACTCACAGCTGAAAGTAGTGGATTTTTGTGTTTATCTTTGAAGTTTGAGTTGGTTGAGGGTTCAACTTTGAATTTTAAAATGTATTTCCTTGTGTGGTAGCTTTCTTAAAGTTAATTTCAAAAACGTGGAAATACTAAGTTATTCATCTTTTTGCGATGGTAAGCCTGGAATAAATCCACAAGATTGAAATGCAGTTGAAGGTATAAATAAAATGATTTCTTCTTCTTTATATTGCAGAGCACAGATAATTCAAATATATCTATAATTGCTCAGAACAAAAAGTGCTTTGACAACGATATTGTTTGCTCCAAGAATGTTTTCATCACCGTTGGAGATACTGAGATTTACTTTAGTGAACCATCTGAGAGGCAGGTTAGTTGTTTTCCTGCCTTTTTGGGTTGTCCTTTAAGATAAGCATTGTAAAGTTACAACCCTACAGCAGCATGTTTTTGGAAAACATCTCTCAGTCTGAGCTCACATAACACCTGGATAAAGAAGTAGGTCCCAGGAAGAAAGGTTCTTTTTTGTTGTTGTTGGGTTTTTTTTCTCCAAGTTTCATTTGTCCTACAAACACTGCTCAAAAGCCTCCATCAGTTGAAGCATATTAGCAGTTGTTTGTTTCTTTACACTTGACTTTGGAAAGGAAACCAAAGTACAAAATCAAAGCAAACTTCAGTGACTCTGGAGATGTTCAAGACCCACCTGGATATGTTCCTGTGTGACTTGGTCTAGGTGATCCTGCTGTGGTAGGGGGATTGGACTCGATGATCTTTTGAGGTCCTTTCTGATCCCTAAAGATTCTAAGAAAAGGCAAAAGTATTAAACAGCACTTCTACCTATGTTGATTCAGCTCTAGTTGTAGTGTATCCACTGCATGTTGAAGTACTCTTCAGTACACACTGTTATGAATTTGCTGCATACCTTGGTAGAATTACTTTATTATATCTTATTAGATCTTTATTAGACCTTAATAAATACTAATTTCTCTCAGAAGACCTTAAGGGGACAGGAAAACAAGTCTAAGTATCAGCTTTGGAAGGCTGGATATTATACTGTGATACACTTTCCAGAAGAGGACATTACAATTCTGTGGGATAAGAAGACAATGATGCATATTAAAGTTGGTCCTCGATGGAAGGTGAGCCAATATAAAACCCTCAGATTTTGTGTTGCTCTTTGTGTTGCTCATGAAACATCTTATTGAATGATGATTGATCCTGATAATCTTGGAGGTCTTTTCCTGTCTTAATAACTCTATGATTCTATGAAGAACTGTCATTTTTTCTTCTTCATTTCCTGGTGATGTAGCTGATTATCATCATGCTCAGCTGCCAGCTTTGCCATTTAAGAGACAGAGAAAGATTTAACAGCTGGACTTTTGAAATGAAGGGGTCATTCCTACATACGCATTTAATCTGTTCAGATATGCAATGACTCAGTTCTGACTCAGAGTTACTTTGGGGGCAGTAAAAGAAAGTTAGTTTTGAGTTACCCAGTTCACTGCACTTTTTCATAACTGCTAGAGCCAGTGGAACAGTGTCTTTCCTGTCTAGTGACGTGGAAAATGGCCAGTTTATAGCATAGATCGGATCAGACTGATGATGAAATTGCGCTCTGTGATGTAGTACAGGCTGCTGAGATGAACAGACAGAGTGATATCTTGGGCTTAAAGACAAGGCAGAGGAAAGGATCCAGACAAAAATTGCCATTTAAATCTAATAAGTATACTGTGACAGGGTTTAACCATGATGTAGGAGAGAATATGAGGCTCTTTCTCTCAGCAGCTGCTTTTCTTTGATTCATTCCTGCATCATCATCTGCCTTGGTCTCTGAAACTGTCTTTTATTCCTGGCAGTGTAATTTGATAACTGCAGTCCTCTGAACCATGAACACATGCATTGAGAAGGGGCTCTTTCCAATAAAAGAAAAGAAAGCACTCTGTGCTAAAATATGTTAGCAGGTGTTTTGAAGTGTAAGTCAAAGTTACAATGACCATGTAATCTGTTTTGAAAGCAACATTAATATAGGGTTTTGTCCCAATAGCCATAAAACACTGACCTCATGTACAAAGTGATTTATCAGCCATCAATAGACATTGTGAAAAACATTTCTTCTGTTTCTGAGTAAGCTGGTGGGGAGCTGAGATCTGCAGGTTGCATGCAAGCACACAATTTCTTCTTTCTGTTTCCAGTGACTGTTCCTTCCAGAGGCTCCAGTTATGTAAGATAAAATCTGCAGCAGACTTCAGGGAAAAATCATTAGGATGAGCCATAGCAACTCAGATACCCAGATCTACATTTTACTCTTGTGAAGAAACACCTTTCTTTTTCTCTATGCATGTGTGTGTGTGTGTGCATATGTATGTATTCATTTTTTTCCCCATCAGCTATTGTGATCTGAAACTACGGTTTTAATGACAACAACTAATCAGGCTTCACGATCATGAGGTAATTCATCTGAACCTTTGAGTTTTGGACTGGAGGCACTAATAAGCTTTCAGTAGAAGAGAGGACTAGATTTCAATCCCTTTTCAGAGTCAGTCAATAAAAATGGATTTTGGAAAACAGGCAGAAAAAAGAGGGAAACATAAGTGTCTGTTAACAGTTATTTATAATATGGAACTGTAAGCATAGCAGTATCAGAGTTGCATTCACTTGTTTCAATTTGAGAATATTTTATTCCGTGTGTGTAATTTATCCCGATTATTGACTTTCAGTATATGGAAAAAAACGTATTCCTTCTTCTCTTTTAGGGTAAACTGGCAGGTTTGTGTGGAAATTTTGACAAATATACTTCAAATGATCTGACTACATCAAACAACATGGAGGTGAGAAATGCACAGGTGTTTGGAGACAGTTGGGTATTAGGACAGGTAAGTTCCACAACCAGTAACAATGTAGGGGGAAAAAAAAGGGTTATAACACTAATTTATAAATTAGCACATTGTAAGCACATGATCAACAGTAATTTTATTTACACTGACTCAAGGTCAGTGTACAAAAGGGCATTTTAACTTTCATGTCTGTAGATGTGGACAATTAGTAATATGTCATAGCAAACTTACACTGAATTTAAATGAAAGGCACAATCTCACAGGATCACAGAATATTCCTGGACCTCCCAGATCACTGAGTCCAACCATACACAGCAACAACAAAAACCAGAACCCTGATCAAAGGCTGGTACCAAACACACTCAATCAGATAAAACACAAAATAAACTCCCTACAATCTCTGCCACTAGAGCAGGTCCTGAAGCACTATGTTTACATGTTTCTTAAACACTCCAGGGATGGTGACCCAACCACCTCCCTGGGCAGGCTGTTCCAGTGCCTGACCCCTCTCTCAGTAAAGAATTTCTTCTTAATACCCAATCCAAACATCCCATGCCACAAGTTCAGACCCTTTTCTCTGGTTCTGTCATTATTCACTGGGGAGAAGAGGCCAACACCCACCTCTCTACAACCTCCTTTCAAGTAACTGTAGAGGACAATGAAGTGTATTTTTCCTATACAAGTGGATTATCATAGCTGCTTGGGTTTCAGTTTTCTACAAAGCTAATATAATTTTGGATTTGGCTCAATTTTACAATCAATTGTAATTTCCCTAGTGTTGTAGGCATCAGGATATGGAAAGTAAGCAAATTCTGAAAGCTGGACTAAAGTTCTGGAAAAACTTTCTTTCTGAACCCTAGAAAAAAGATTGTGACTGTTTTTGGTTGCAGTTTGTAAACTGATGAAGCAGTGGTGGTGAAAGAATGAGGCAGAAAAGGCTTAGAACAGCAGCCCAGTGTGGAAACTTGTTTTATCATAGAATCATAGAATCATTAGGGTTCAGAAAGGACCTTGTAAGATGATCTAGTCCAATCCCCCTGCCACAGCAGGACCACCTAGATCAAATTGCACAGGAACAGATCCAGGCAGGTCTTGAACATCTCCAGAAAAAGAGACTCCACAACCCCGTTGGGCAGCCTGTTAGAATGCTCTGTTACCTTCACTGGGAAGAGGTTCCTTCTGATGTTTATATGGAACCTCCTCTGTTCCAGCTTGCACCCATTGCCCCTTGTCCTATCACCAGATGACCTTGAGAATAGCCTGGCTCCATCCTCCTGACACCCACCCCTGACATATTTGGAGACATGAATGAGATCACCCCTCAGCCTCCTCTTCTCCAAGCTCAAGAGACCCAGCTCCCTCAGCCTTTCCTCATAAAGGAGGTGTTCTACTTCCCTCATCATCTTCATTGCTCTATCCTGGACACCCTGTGTCCTTCTTGAATAGAGGAGCCCAGAACTGGACACAATACTCCAGATGCAACCTCACTAGTGCAAAGTAGAGGGGGAGAAGAACCTCCCTTGATCTGCTAGCCACCACCCATCCAACAGGATGCTGTTGACCCTTTTGGCCACAAGAGCACATTGCTACATTGCTGGTTTTATGAGGAGAAGGGTAGAGGCTGTAGAGGGTGGATGATTGCAACCGTGTTTTGTTACAGAGGGGAATAGGTATTTTAATTTGTGTTGAGAAGACGTAAGGTTTTACAGCCTTGTGAACGTCCTGAAAATCAGTATTTGTAAAGCACTCTCTAGGGATATCTTTGACAACTGGTTTTTATTCTGTTCTCTTGACACACAGAAGGATATTGAACAAAAAATCTCTCCTTGTGAAACAATGTGGTACCTCTTCAGCAGCGAAGTAAAGATTTGGAGGCTTCTCTCACTCAGTGTTTCCCTCTGGTTCTCTTCTATTATTTTCTTTTTTCTGGTAAAATCTAATGTAATCTGCTCTGTGCGACTGCTAGAACACACAGAGTTCAGTATCAGCATTGAAAGCAGCCTGCACTCAGACAGACTTTACACTTAGTCTGTCTCCAGAGTAGGTGTCAGGGACCTTTTAAGAAAGGACTTTGGGCCTCATAGAGAAGTATTTTGGTCATCTTTTCCATAAAAATTAAATACTGTACAGGAATGTCTGACAGCTGGAGGCTTAGAACTTAACTCTGCTACTGGCAACCGTGTTTGCTTTGGCACCATGAGGTGTGGGATACTCCCAGTGTTTCTCCCTTCTGGCAGTGGCAGCACATCACCCCACAGCAGTGTCTGATCAGCTGAGTCTGTGTAGGTACATCTCAGTGGAGCTCTGTAGGTACATATCAGTGGCTGGTGTAGGTATATCTTAGTAGGGCTGTGTAGGTACATCTCAGTGGGGTGATGTAGGTGCATCTCAGTGGAGTGGTGTAGATGCATCTCAGTGGAGTGGTGTAGATGCATCTCAGTGGAATGGTGTAGGTACATCTCAGTGGGGCGATGTAGGTACATCTCAGGAGGACTGTGCAGGTACATCTCAGTGGTGCCCGTGGATCATCAATACCCCTCCCAAAACTTCTTTGCTGCACTAGGAGTGTATGGTTTTGAATGAACTTGTTTTCCAAGCCAAGTGAAATTTTGTTATATTTTTCTGTTCATTCGTTTTTCTTCTTGAAGAGAGACATTAAGAGAGGGAGTTGCATCTCAGAAATTTTTGAGTTACTGTTATGATCTCTATTTTTCTTCATGTGTTACTCTCTTCATACCGCTGCTGCTTTATTTGAACTCACAGGACTAAACTCATCTGTAGTGGGGCTCCATTTAAAGTCAGTACAAAACTATCAGGGATAGATTTGGACCGTGTATTTGTTTGTGATGTTACAGTTGGTTGCTCTGGTAATGATTATAATGTGTCACAAAGAAAACATTTTGTCTTTATGTGCTGAGCAGACGGCAGGAACATTTCAGTACTTCAGAACAAGACACAAAGATACTCTTCTGTGCAAATGGTTTCAATTACAACAAACAAATCAGGGAGAGCATGTAAACTTTACAGTTGTTTTCTGATTAGGCAGGTATTGAATTCTGTTAGACTGTAGTGTACCTGAATCCATGTTAAACATCACTTCATATAAGATGTTTGTGGTGTGTTGTGTTCATTTTAAAGTGCAAGAGCCCAAACGAAACACTGAGACCATGTGAGATACATCAGAGCAAGTTCCCTTATGCCAAAAAGGAATGCTCGATTTTATACAGTGATGTGTTTGCACCTTGTCGCAATGTGGTAAGTTTACTAAATATCCAGTACGTGCTCTCTTGTAGGAAAATAAGACAATTCCAGTAATTCATTTCTTTTTGCCAGTCTGAATGTCATAGAGGCCACAGAGTAGAGCCTTGCTGATGTCACTCTGTGGGCATGTTAGGTTTTTGCAGAGCTCCTTCCTTTCTAGAGTGGATCCTAACCTTGGTAATGGGAGCCATGAGTTAGTAGAGTGGATAGTCAAGGTACTGTTCTTTTTAGGTTTTATTGTTTTCTTTTGTTTATGTGAATCCTTACCTACATTTTCTGGCTTTTATATATATTGCAGGATAAGCATTTATTTAATGTACCCTCAGCTTATCTCTGATGGGCTTCATTTTTTAACTGTCTTGCTCAATTTAGAAAGAAATAGAAGAGAGAGATATTTCTGCTTCAGACCTATTGGGTATTTTTAACTGGCTGATAGATCATCAACTGCTTTTTACCAAAACCCTGATATTTGCCATCCTTGTTTGCCCAATACCTGGCTGAGTCTGGGACAAGATGGGGACAATAGTAGTTTGTATGGGAGTCTTTTATTCCATCTTAGTCCACCCTTTATGGTGGACATATTTTATACGTTTCCTCCTTTTTCTGATTTTAGCATCCCAAAGGTATTTAGTCATCAAAGATGCTTCTTTACTCCAGTGCAAGCAAGAACAACCAGAAATTTTCATCTCAGTCTCCCACTTTCATTATAAATTTTGATACTAAGTGAGGTCATTAAATGTCCCAGCTGAACCTCCCCACTTTCTGCACTGAAGTTTGATATCAACATGGTTAGGAATTTGCCTGAAAAGGAGGTTGCAGTAGCTTAATCCAAGAGATTTATTAGTGTTGACTTTAGTCTCTATGTAAAGAATTTGTTGAACATGTGCCTGAGAACACAGTGATGAGTGTATTTTCAAAGTGGAAAGTAATAAATAAAAAGGGAACTTTTGGGAGTTCCTAAGGAGCTGTACTATTATAACTCATAAAGAAATATCTTTTCTCTTGAACATTCATTTTCTCTGTCTCATCCATGATTAGGATTTGCAAACTTTATGCCAAAAATTTAGCATGATTATGTTTAAAAATACATGTCAGGTGCAACACATGTAATTTAATTCATAGTCAAGTATTTTCACATGCACGTATCCATCGTGTATGGGACTACCTATAAAGCACACACTTTCCAGGTGTTTTTTCAACCTGTTCACCAGCGTGCAAGGATACAGCTCTTACAAACGTAAAGTCAAATATCTTCCTTTCAAGGATATCTGCAACTAACTGCTGGCTGCTTGGGTGGTGAGGTATTAGGTTCCAAGGAATGAAGCCCAAGCAGTGACTGACACTGTGGGTACAGAAGCAATCAAAAGTGTAGATATGCATTTCAGAACATGCTTGGAACAGCCGTATTAGCAGTCATTCCTGCTGTATGGAAGATGAAGAGTCCTGATGTTCATGGACCTGAGGTCCTGCTCTTTGGACATATGGCCACAGAGTTCAGCTGAGTCTGGAAATCCCCATTTTCAGAGAGAGCAAATCTTGCATCTCTGAATATCAGTGACTGACAGGTAGATGTTGCCCAGCTAAGCGCTGAACTCAGTGGGAGCTAAGGAGCCTCAACAGCTCGTGCATCCTGAACTCAGCAAGAGCTTAGACTCCCAGTTTGCCACAACAGCAGGATGTTGTTAACTCATTTAGATATGCTGTTCTACAGATATGGGAGACAGGGTGAGTTCTTTGGAGCCAAGCTGCTGTTTGGTGGTTCATGTGAAGCTATTATAGCCATTTTCAGTGCCCCCCACTTCAAAATAAGAAAAAGAAAGCAAAATGACTTCTTTCTCCACTGAAGGTAGAAAAACAGTCTTCATATCCCTGACAGCTTCTAGCAACTGCCAGCTGAGAAGCTGTCTCTGTGTCAGATAAGAGCTGTTTTGTTACTGTGATGATATTTCTGTAGTCTGACAAGTGCCATTTGAGAGCTCTACAACAGAGCTAGACCAGAGTCTAAATTAAAGAACAGCACTGCTTTCAACATTCCATGTGCTACATAACAACACTGATTTGAAATGTTGCTCAACGCTACAAAAAAGATGATGGAAATGCAAGACACAGTGTATCATATAAAACCACAAAATAATATGTTAGGTTTTAGTGTGAGAATGTGAGTTTCTGATCTAATGAAGGTTTTTCAGGCCAAGTAGATAAAAATCTTGATAAATGGGGAAATATTTTTCTGCAAAATATCACCAGCATGCTCAAACTTTAGTTCCCTCATCAAAACCTCCTCTACAAACTATGACTTTAATTACTTGATAATTAGAGATGCAGCTCTTCATGCAAAACTGACAGAGTGACTATAGATGGCAGTATGTGCTTTATTAAAAACCAACTGCCAACTTCAATATATTCCTTAAAATCCCTGAACAGCATTCTGTGGGCAGGCATACTTGTTATTAGTCACTGAATGAAATTCTCTCTTGGCCTGTAATACAGGTACAAACTGATAACTTGAAATGTGCTGGTAAAGGAATGTACTCATACCTTAGAAAAGACCTTATCTTCTTTGCTAAATTCCTTCAATCTATCCAGAGGTAGCACTCCTGTTGAAAATGCTGGAAAAGGAATCTGTACAGCTTATACATTTAAGTCACCAGCCCTTCTATTTTTTTCCTCCAGATTGATGTGACTTCTTTTGTCAAAAATTGCCACACAGATACCTGCAACTGCAACCTTGGTGGGGACTGCGAGTGCTTGTGTACCAGTATTGCAGCTTATGCCCACAAATGTTGCCAGCAAGGAACAGCCATCCACTGGCGATCCCCTTCACTCTGTGGTATGTATCTGGTCAGCCTTGTACTGGAGCTCTTCTTTGAGGCATCTTTGGTCTTTTGCTACTGAATAGCACAAATGTGGCAGAAGCAGGTGGATAATAGCTGTAATTTAAGATTTTCAAGTTGTCTATGTCTTAGCCGAGTCTTGTATACCTAAATTTGCTGTCTTACTGAAGAAGACAGGCTGTGCCCAGGCTGTGCCAGTGCAGAGACTGTTGGTAAGTTGTCAGTATACCAGACCAGTAGTATGTCTGACATTCTGTGTAAAGTTCCAGAGATTAGATTCATTTGCATTTTCATTCACAGACAGAAGGGCTCTCAGCTGTAGAATAATTCATGCTTCAGGTCTGTTGTCCTGGCACATATGTTTAAGAACACCTATATGTCACTGGATAAAAGCCTAAGGAAATAAAGCCATTGACTGTACATTATGGAAAAAGAAGCTTCTTCTGATGAAAGGGAATGTTACATTTTTTGGAATGCAGATATGCCCACACTCCCGTGTTAATTTGAAGTGACAATGAGCTTGTTTTCTTTCTCTTTTAGCTTATGACTGTGAATACTACAATCAAGGTATGAATTATTTGATATTGCTGTCTTTGCTTCATCCTCATATTTATATCCTGACCTGAATAAACTTACTCTTCACATTTCCTACCATCCCATCTAGCTACGTGCTAGAAACAACCCTGTGTTCCTGGCTCTAAAATGGAAAACATTTTTACAGAGCAATTAGATGCAGATAACTCCTCACATCAACAACAGTAGAATATGGGAGGTATTTTTGTCATACCATCTATCATATTTCATTCTGCATGATGCTATTTTGAGAGATTTATCTCTCCCCTTTCACTTATTTTGTGCCTCTTTTGAAAAAACAAACACCCAAGAGGTACCTATGTCAGTTCACACACAAAACATGGAAGGAAATGGAAGGAAACAGTTGTGTAATTTCTCTCTTTTACAGGTTAGAATGACTTTAGAAGGCTGGCAAAGGACTGTTCACTAGGCCATGTAACAATAGGATGAGGGGTAATGGTTTTAAGATGGAAAAGGGTAGGTTTAGACTAGATGTTACAAAAAAGTTCCTTAATCTGAGGGTGGTGAATCACTGGAACAGATTGCCCAGAGAGGTGGTGGAAGCCCCAGCCTTGGAAACATTCAAGGTCAGACTTGTTGGGACTCTATGCAATCTGTTCTAGTTAGATGTCCCTGATTGTTGAAGGGGGGTTGGACTACATGACCTTTGGTGGTTCCTTCCAGCCCAACACATTCTATGATTCCACAATTTGCATAAGCGTAGTGAGCTCAGGAAATTAGCAAAGCAAGTGTCCATGTAGATTTCTGCTCTATGTGCAGGCACAGAGGTGGCATAAAACCACCATAGTTGTAAGCAAAAGCATCTGGCATCTCTGATGAAACACAATATAGAGAGTACACTGCAAATAATAGAACCATAGCATTACTGAGGCTGGAAATCACCTCTGGGATCATCAAGCACAGCCTTGATATTTTAAAAGCTGAATTACAGCCTTATGATTTGGAGTTAATTTTTTGGTTTTTTGAGGGGGTGGGGAATTGTCTTATAGAACATGGAATAGCCTCAATGTTGATTTGGGAAATCATAGTAAAATATATCCATTATCTTTCAAAGTATGGAAATAAGGACAAGTAAAAGAGTATCACTATGAAGAAATAGTTCAGATTGCTTTCTTTTACAGGCAGTTTTGTGAGGATGGCTACCCACACTATTAGTGCTTCGTTTGTTGTATTCTGGGCAGCAACCAAAGCATAAGCAGACAGGTATAGATCTACTCCAGCCCAATACCTGGAGGCATTGAAGAGTAGTTCCAAATTGATTTTATTCCAAACATATTAAAATATTTAAGGACACTTAAGTTTTCCGTGGCATGCAGAGAGGATTTATCTTTTTTTATTTGATTTCCCTTAGGTCTTGGTGAAGGACCCTACATTCTGGCAAGTTATGGAGAGAGTGACACAATTATAGGAGCCAATGTATCCAGTAGAAGAATATTTCCCCTGCCTAGAACCAGCGCATATGGAAATGTGTTTTTCAGTTTCATGATAACTCCGGGTCTTTTCAAAGATAAAGATTTATGTAAGTTTTCTCAACAGTTTTACTGAAGACAAAACATATTGCTTGAACTGCATGAATGATTTTTGCTCTGTCTTCTTGAACCTCCTGAAGTAGCCTAGAAATTTTTATATAGTGGAATAAGTGAGGATGAAATAGCCAGTTTAAAAACTGAAGAGAAATACAGATTTTGTCAAATAAAAACAAAAAGAAGGAAAATCTCACTTACGGTTTTAATGCTGACTTTCAAAGGCTGTTATAAAATTATTGTGAAATATAAGTGAAGAGAATTCTTTTTGAAAAAGAAATACTAGTTTATGCAATCACAATCTGGTAAATTTTGCTCATGTGCTTAACAAGTAGCAACACTGAAGGTGAGGGCATGATGGTTTTATATCCAAAAAAATCACCTCTACATTGCATTGTCCTCCTTTTTTTGTGGCTTTAGGTAGACTATAAAATATGCAGCTTAATAGTGAATTAGTGAGCAGTGTCTTTATATGGTGGAGAAGGAAATTTACTAGGTGAACAGATACTCTATTTTTCACTTACCAGAGACTGATCTAAACTATACAACCAAAACTAAATATATTTAAGCACTTTGCCTTCTGCATATACTCTCCTTTCTTCACATAGATTGGGTTTGTGTCATTGAAGCCAATACAAATTTTGCCTTCTCACAGAATGTAATTTGCTGACCAAATTCCCAAACTGTCAAAAATCAACACAGAGAAGGACTGTTTTCACAGTAAAACTTTATTCACAAAGAGTTGACAATTTTGTAATGAAAAAGTACACAGAATGGAAGAATTAATTTGGTCTTGACCATTGTCCAACCACTGTAAAGTAGAAGTAAAACATTCATTGTATCCATGCAGTACACAGGTAGTTTTCATGTCTGTGAGGAGTAAAATAGCATTCATATAGATTAAAGATGCTCCAGGTTTTTACTAAAGTTGAAAAACAAATATGAAGGTGGTATTCTACCTTCTTATTTCCAGAGAATTTTCATCAAGGAAATAGAGGGTTTTATTTGGCCACAGGTTTTCTTATAGTATTGAGTGATGAGACTGCAAAAAAAATCGACCTTCAAGGTGAAGCAAGAATGTTCTTTGAGTATTTGCTCTATGTTATTCACTAGTGAAATTTTAGTACCGCTGAATTGCCAGGCATTTGTGCCAATCCAAGAAAAGCCTCCCAGTTTGAGCAAGGTCCAATTTGAGACAGCTTATGAATAAGTTTGAATGCTGGTAGCAGTAGGCTGAATGTAGTTTTGATCTGATTAACTTTGATTGCTCTGGATTATGTGATCATGTGATCCTTTAGACCCCACATTTCAGACCTTGTTTGGTGTTACATAAAGTTGTAATTATTTTTGTTAAAAGCAGCCACTTAACAGCCAATATATAGACTTAAAAGTGAGATTAAACTTGTTTCTCTGGAAATCTTACTGTTTTTTTCTTCTGTGGAAGCTCTCTCTCTTGTTTCCCTGGAGTCTGCTGAAAGACCAAACTACTTTCTGTATGTATATGACAACGAAAGCATTGGATTGGAACAGTGGCAGGCAAGTGCCTCCTTTCAGAGACGAGCCACCTTCTTCCACCACCAGGGCCTCTGGAGCCCGGGGCTCAGTGCCTTTGAACTGCACAGCAAAAAAGGCTTTTTCATCATTCTCTCCTCATCCAGTATCAAAGTGGCAAAGTATGATTATTCAGAAGAATTCAAACGTTTGAGTAGCTTTAGAATTGAAGGTAAAATTTGCATAATCCCCATACTTGCATAAGTATGGTTTCATCTGCTTGCCTTCAGAGCCCTTCTGTTTCATCAGAAGTAGTAACAAATATTTTTTATCCTATTCTTCATTACTATTCTTTGGTTTCCATTCTACATCCAAGTTCTCTTATTTTTGCAGACATGATGATAACTTCATCTTTGAACTACTTTTTCTCTTCTATTTTACTCTACCAAAATGAAAGTGGTGTGTCAGAAATAGATGCATGCTAATAACTCAGTAACGGTATATCTATTTTCTTAATTGAGCAGTGTAACAATATACCAACAGTACCTTCACTATGCTTAACTGATTTTTTAAGGTTTTAAAACAGAATATATTGTAAAAGTAGAGTAGCTAATTGTATCTTTGAAGTCTCAGTGCCTTTCATCTTGGCTGAATTTAAAATGTTTGAAACTGGAAATGAGAGTTCTCAACAATTTCTCTACTCAGTTTTCATTTTATAATTTTTCTGAAAAATCAATGTACATCGTAGAAGCAACTACAAGATATCTTCTCCTTCTTCGCAGAACTCGATGCATCTGTGCCTTATAGAAGGATGTGTGAGTGGCGATATGAATCTTGTGCAAACCCTTGTGTTAAAACATGTAGTGATCCTGAAGGAATAGCATGTAAATTCCTTCCTCCGTAAGTAAAATTAAGCAGCTATTGTTATTGTATTGTTTTCTGTAATATGTGTACCATACACTTTCTGAAAATATCCATTCAATGTTACTCATCCAGATCTCAGCGTCACTCTTACAAGCAACTCTCACAAGTCGTGTGAAAACATTTGTAACAAGCTTCTCATGTGCCATAGTATATATATTCCTGCTCATGGTATATATGTCCAGTTCTGGGCCCCTCAGTTCAAGAAGGACACAGAACTGCTTGAGAGAGTCCAAAGCAGAGCCACAAAGATGATGAAGGGAGGAGAGCATCTCCCTTATGAGAAAAGGCTGAGGGAGTTGGGTCTCTTTATCTTGGAGAAGAGGAGGCTGAGGGGTGACCTCATTAATGTTTACAACTATAGGAAGGATGAGTGTCAGGAGGAAGGAGCCAGGCTTTTCTCAGTGTCATCTCATAATAGGGCAAGGGGCAACAGGTGTAAGCTGGAACATAGGAGGTTCATAGGAAATATGAGAAGAAACTTCTTCACAGTGAGTATGACAGAGTACTGGAAGGGGCTGCCTAGGAAGGTTGTGGAGTCTTCTCTGGGGACCTTTAAAACCTGCCTGGACTTGTTTCTGTGTGGCAGTGGGAATGGACTAGATGATCTTTCAGGGTCCCTTCTGATCCCTAATGTTCTGTGATTCTGTTTACATGTGATCTATCAACTCAAGCATAAGAGTATTTAGATCAGGGTAGTGGTTAAGTAGAAATCCCATTTATTAAATGAAGGCTTTTCCTTTCTATGGATTTCTATTCACATCCTAAAAGAGCATCTCATGGTGCTCTGAGTCTTTCTGGAGTTTATGTGACAAAGATCTATGGGAATGTGGGAATGCCTGTGGGAATAGGAAGGATGAGCTATACCCTCTCCTGTAGGAGGAGGAACTTTATACAAAGAGATGCTCATTGGCATGATGTGAGGGATTTCACATGCCTGATGTTATCCTGTTGTCTCCTACAGATGTCCCCTGGCTTCTCTGGAACCACAACAAACTAAAAGAAAAATGCCAAAAATATCACGTTAGGAAATCTGTTGGAAGGGAAATTTTACTTTGAAATTCAGAATAGCTCCCTAAGCATGTGCAGTTTCTGATTATAAATATTAATAATATCACTAATTTTCTCTGCTGGTATTCTTTTTTTCCCCTATGTGCACATACTGTTGTCAATGCTCCAAAATGGAAAAGTGAGGGAATATCTGGATTTGTCTGTAGTCTGTTATGCTGAAAGTGCACAAGAATCAGTCTATCTATGGAGTCAGTATAAATATTTTGATATCTCAAATGAATACATCTGGCTAAAATAGCTGTCTTAAGAGATGTTCTTTGTCCTCTGAAAAACATTGAAGATCTGAAGTTCCATTTGCTTTTGCAAACAGAATGGTCCAACGCTATGAATTTTGTCAGATGATGCAAATAATTTGTTTACAATTTAGAAAAAGAATCGTGCTGTTCAATGATTTTTTGACCTTAAGATGCCTCAAAATGTTGTGTTCACCATTTCACTGGAAAGTGTAATGTAAGACAGGACAAAGGATAAGGATTTTAAACCAAGAGAGGGTATATTAACTAGATAACTAGATACAAGAAAGCAATTTTTTACAATCAGAGTCACGAATCACTGGAACTGGTTGCCTAGAGAGGTGGTAGATGCTCCATCCTTGCAAATAGTCAAGGTTGTGTTGGACGGGGTTCTGAGATAACCTGAGCATTGTGGGAGTGTGTGGAGTAGATGAACTTTAAAGTGACCCGAAGCATTCTATGAAACATTCAAATGATACACTTTGCCAAAATGAAATAATTTAAACTTCATTTAGGTATTTACTGTGGCTTTAGAATTAACTATACAATATTTTTAAGGGTTGAAGGATGCTTGCCATACTGTCCAAAAACCATGATCCTTGATGAGGTCACACTTAAATGTGTTTATCCAGAAGATTGTAAGTATCTTTTATTATACTGGTCTAATCTTAACAGTTATGCCACGTATAGATTACCTTCCAAACTTATATTTATTAACAATATTTTGCTACTTTTTATTTCCTGAATTTGTCATAGAGTTGCCTTGTTGCCTCAATACTTCTCTGCAAAATTGAGGTATTTTCTGATAATAATAATAAAAAAACCTACTTAATTTGCACTGAAACTAAGGAAACTTCTTGAGTCAGTTGAATGAACACCAGGAACGTGGACTGATTGGCAGTTTACCCTCTCAGATGGTGCTCTGATTTGCTGATGTTAAAATGGGATTTGAAATAGATGTAGCTATTTTGTTTTACCTATAATCCATACAAGACAGTGAAATATGCATTTTTCTTTTTAGGCATACGTGTGGCATCTACAGTACCGTCTATAATTGGAACAAAGCCTTCATTGTTAATCTCTCACACGGGTGAGAGATTTCCTCAGACACTTCCTTTACTTGTTACTTCAGGGACAGAGTCAGCTCATATCAGTGTGACAGACAAAATAACCATGAAGGCAAATGCAACTTCAAGGGAAAAAAATATGTCAGCACAGTACATTTCAGACTTTTATTCATTGAAACCATCTAATGCAGCCACCTATTCACCATTTTCATTACCAAGTACTGTGGATTCTTTAAATGTACTTCACAGCACGGCCAGTCCACCTGTCCTTTCCAAACTCATCTTTTCAACAGATTTTCCAACTGCTCTTCAAGCCTCAGAACTCACATCATATACTGTCAGATCTACTGCATCTATAACCTTACCCATTACAACAGCAACTTCAACAACCCTACTCAGTGCAAGTCCTAATTCAACATGTTCTGCATTATTTACGCAACCTTCCCTAGTGGTAGTTCCGTTTCCTCTGGAAACATCAACCACTCAGCCAGGAACAGTTTTCCCAATCTCAGCATTAACAACTTTTGCCTCCCAGCCATCTTCTGTCACTTCTGAGCTCCCTACAGGTATTGGGAAGAGTAAGAGTCCTTCAGTAAGTCATTCTGAGGGAGGAAAAATATCCTCTGAAGTGTCTGTGTCTGCTTTGCTGGCTGGGAAAGCAACCTTCACAAGACCTGTATTTCTTCTAGGTTCACAATTGACACAAAGCACATCTGTTTCTCCTGTATCTACCTTTGTTAAAACTAGCTCTGGTGTTGGTCAAACTGCAGTTCACCCAACACCTTTCTCTGCATTGACTTCAACTGCTCCTCAAATGTCTAGACTTGCTAGCCATGAGAGAAGTTTTCTTCAATTAATCACAGATTCATACTTTGAAACAGCAAAACCTGTGCTTAAAACTTCTCTTATATCTTTAAATGCAACTTCTTTACCTAGTTTTCCTCCAAAGATAGTTTCTTCTTCACTGAAAATTTCAGTGACTGTTCCAAAGCAGACATCTCCAGTAATAAAAGGCAGTGTTTCTGCTGCTCTGCCCACGATGCCTTTATCTTCTCCTCAAATGGCTTCTCAAATCTCTACAAACACATCTTCAATTCCTTCTGTAACACACAGAGTATCTATGCCAGTACACTCTCTGGTTACCAACCTGAAACCCAAATCTATGGCAGATGTCTCTGTTGCCTCCAAAAGTCTTTATAAAGTACCTTCTGCTGCTTCACCTCTTCTAGTCCATCCAACATTCTCTGATACGTCTGTAGCAAGTAAAGCCTTAACAAAAAATAAATTCAGAATGCACACTGATTCCTTCTCAATACCATCCATTTCTAAAACACCAGCAAAACCTAGTATGTCTACAGTCTTTCAAATTAGGACATTAGTATTACCTCTAAATGCTACATTAACAACCACTTCAGAAATTACAGAGTACCCAGGCAGTTCATACACAGAACTGAAAAACAATCCTGTGACACAAAGTTCAGGCATTTTCATTCATAAGAATCCTTCTCTTACAAGGTCATCGTCTTTATTCACAATCTTGCTACCAACATCAGGACCATCAAGTATGACAACTAATAGTAAACGTTCACTGTTTCCCATGGTCAGTAGGACATCATCATTATCAGAAAATATCACTGCTAATCAAGCATCAGTTTCATCTCTAGATCCACAAGGAACCTCAAAAAGTCGAGTTATAGGCTTTGCAACTTCTGTAAATTCTTCTATAATCACTTTAAACATAAGCCCTTCTACCAGCCTTCCAGCAGCACTAAAAACATCCACCACTATGACCTCTTCACTAATGCCTACAGCTCCTGAAGCCACTTTAGAAAGGCAATCCAGTAGGGTTTCTATGTCTTCACCTACTCCTAAGACTGCTCCTATCTCTACTGTTTCTCTAGGAAAACAGAGTTCTTCAGTAAGTTCTTCAGAAGAAGATGGAGCAGTATCAGCCACATCAGCTGGAATCATCACTCAATCCACTACACCAGTGGTCATGAGCACAACAGTGAACACTACATCCTTAAAAGCACCTTATTTTTTTGCAAAAGTACCACCTAGCTCTTCAGCCAGTTTATTAGTTGCTTCTGGCTCTACTATAGCCTCTAGGTTTACTGCAAAACCCACTGATTCTTCTGTGGCTTCAGCTTCAGTTCCTACCACCGTAGAAACACCCCTGTCTGTGTCACATAAATCTTTATTTACATCTGCTGTGACTCAAGCCTCACAGAGCACTAAAGGGACTCCAGAAATTAAGATCATGACAACTGGTACTAGAAGTCCATTATTACAGACGAAGAGTACCTCATTTACAGCCTCAGAAGTTAGATATGCAACCTCATTTGAAAGAACTGTGGGTACTTTAGAAAGTGGTCAGACTTCATACGAGCAAAGAAATGTTACCAAGACAAAGACAACCACAACTGAAAAATCTTCCCTGCCATATTTGACAGTATCTCCAGTTCAGAGTTTGCCTTTTTCAAGAAATACAACCTCAGTAAAAAACCTCTCTCTTTCTGAAGTCCTGGATGTAACAACGTCTGATTTGTCCAAAATCCCAACACAGAAAGATATTAAACCTTATTTCAGTTTAACGGAGCCTACAAAGCTGCAGACCAGAACTATAATAGATTTATCTCATTCTAGTGGTGTAATAGCTCTGCCTTCCTCTTCAGAACCTGTGGAAACAACCACTTCTCTGGCAAGCACAGAAGCAATGACAGCTATAGCTGACAAGGCTTCCTCTGGTGCAGTGATGTCTACATCTTCTGAATGTGTGGTATGATCAGTTTTACTTGCCTATCTGTTAATACATATCTACAATTTTTTTTAGTCTATTCAGTTGTGCCATGTAAATAATACGACAGTTTTTAAATATCCTCTATTTTTGGTTTTACTTGTATATTTAAAATTAGCTATTCTTGGAGAGTTTGTGTATCACATGTATGTTCTGCAAGTTGGATGTATTGCTTTGGAAAAACAAAGCCTATCTGCTAATAGTGCAGTGTATTTCTCAGATGCAGAAAAGGCCATATTCTACAGAATTGTGTTGCATAACTTCACTCCCTTTTCCTTCCTCACCCCCATCTTTTGTTATTTCTCACAGAGTTTGAAATTATGGAAATGCATGATTCAGTATTTCATTAAATGCCTCACTTTATTACTGAAAATAACATGTAGTCCCAACACATAAACCTTCACATACGGTATTTCACCAGAGCTGTGAACAGGAACAGCAGGAGTATGAGAAGGGTGTAGATACGTTACTGTCACCTGTTACAACCAAACACAAACAATTAACACTAAAACAGCTGATGAGGGTTCATGTAGATACTCTTCTCAGAACAGGGTAATGAACAAGTTATTGCCTGAAATTATGAGGAAAATGAATGAATGTAAAGTTGATTCTAGTTGTTTTTCCCTTATATGACAGCCAAGATACCTTGAACCTGTCGACAAATGTAGCCAGTATGTATGTGTTAATATGGGTTGGATGTTATACAACTTCTCAAGGAACTGCCCTAAAGACATACAGAAGCCAGACTGTGGTTTTCGAGGAATGCCAGTTCAAGTTAACACTGATAGTTGTTGCCCAGAATGGGAATGTCCCTGTAAGTCACTGTTTCATTTTTAAATATAACATAGAACCTTAATCTGTACATTTCAAGTAATACATTAAGGTTTTATTACAGTGGGAATATGAGGTTGAATACTGGAGTGAATTTAAGAGTTCATCAGCACATCAATGAAATACAGTGAATGATTTGGTGTCTTTCAATTAACCTCAAGAGAGCAAAAATACTTTGTTTTGAAAAAAACCATTGAAATGAATTCTGCAATGTGAACAAGAACATTTCCATCTGAAGCTTTTCAGAGTTTCTAAAGATTAGCATTAGCAGGTAGATTTAACCTCAGTTTTTTACTCATGCTTAGGAACTGCAGTGAGTGGCACATGACTCTCTGCCAAGGGAACAAAAAGGCCAAAGACAAGTCATATTAAAAACCTCGTAGCATGACTGAAAGCAATATCTCACTTGTAAATATTTGTTACAAAATAGGATGGACCAATCTTTTAGGGCAGACCAGTCTCTTGTTAGCAGTACCTAAAAATGAAGTATATTTGAATGCATATGTTTTGTCTCACAACATACAAATTTATTGACCTTGTCTGTAAAATATTGACTCAAGTGAAAAATTTCACCAATTTAAAATCTACCCTGGATGTATAGCAGTAGTTTAAGGTGTTTCCATTGAGTAACTCGCTTCTGCTTATGGATTATTAAAGTATCCACAGAACAGTCATCATTATATAGATATAATCATATACATGGAAGCACACACTGACAAAACTACAAGCTTTTAGAAATGCTCTGTATTTGTGGGTTTTTTTGTGATAATCTCATTAAATGGCAGTTCTTTTTTAGGTCAATGTTTTGTACTGTCTGAATTAAGTGTTATTACGTTTGATGGAAACAACATAGCCCTCTGTAATATGGCTTCCTACATTTTAGTCAAGTTACCAGGAGAAGTTATTGTTGCTCATATTGAAAAATGCCCTACTAATCAGGTAAGATTCTTGTATTTCTACAATATTGGTAGTACTTCCTCAAATTTTTGTGTTACAGTTATGAAATACCAAAAAAATGTTATCACTTAAAACCTTTAGATAAAAGCCATACCCATAGAAAAATGGAAAGTTATTTTCTTTTCAAGGATGATGTTTAATTATGCTAGCTAGATAAAACAATACCCATGTTGTATGGTAATCATTATAGTATGCTTTAAGGAAATTGAGCTGTAAGTTCCTTTTCAATTATCAGGGGGTAACATAAACTCTGAATCTACTTGTCTCCTTTCAAGCTCTATAACTGCAAATCTTCTCGTAGCCTTGAAGTTATATTTTATAATATGGTCAAAATACTTAAAGTAGTTTGCATTGTCACAAAAATATTTTAGGAAGGTGTCAATGCATTTGGGATTACTGTGATAATGATCTTTGTAGTTAACTAACTCTTCATTGCCTACAGAGGACACTTAGACTGCCAGTGTAGGTCAGGTCAGTCTCATCCTTCCAAGCTGTATGCACAGTTCCTTTGCATTGTCCATAGTCCTAGCTTATGCAACTGATGAGCAGACTGTCTCACATTCCCACCTTTGTTTGCGGGTAAAGAAATTCCTGATGAAGAATTTCATTCAGGCTTCTTTCCTTCCCATCCCTGCTCTCACTGGGCAAATGTACACTGAAGGTTTAAATTTCCAGTCTTGCACTGTTTTAGAGGTTTCCTTTTAAACTATTCTTTCCACTATGTCATGGTTGCACTCAAAATGTCTGAACAGAGCTCACATAGGCAGATGAGCTTTAGAAGTCTGTAGTTCTTTAAGAAAGGTATTTTTTAAGGGCTGTACTGCAAATGTTGAATGTTGTGATGCTGGTAATATGCTGCTCTCAGTGTTAAACATGTTCAGTTAAAAGCCAACTGAGGTATACTATATACAAACTGCAATCTTGTTCAGCAGGATGACTTGAGAAAATAACAGTTTTGTCAACGTTAGGGCAGGAGATTATCTTGGCATGGTCATTATATTTGTATGGAGTTGTAGTCCAACTTCTTCAGATCACTGTGCTATCTTTCCTGTATTATTTTCCAAATAATTCTCTGTGATTTAAACCTTTAACAAGTTAATCAAGTTTCTAACAGTAGTTTGCATAAAAGTGCTCTACAATACCAGGGAGATCTACATCTTTTCTTAATTCTAAGAAATATATTAAATTAGTTTAATTATGAAGCTAAATAATTGTACAGGAATGTCAGGCACCAAGAAAACAGTCAGCTAATTTAAGAATGCTGCTTATTATTATTGAACTTCTAATCTATTTTTAATATTTTCCAGAGTGCAAATTCAATAAGAAAACTAGTGAGTACTTTTAACTTTTACTATTTATGAAATACATTCATAGTACATACATAGCAAAAAATCCCTCATAAAGAATTAGAAAAACAATAATAACTGAACTTGTTACTTTTTTTTCAAGGTTCCTCCTGAAAGCACCTCAGGGCTCTGTTTTAAGAAATTAAATGTAACAACAGGCACATACAAATTACTTATCAATCGTTTAGCAAGAGAAGTAAGTAATATCACCAGTATATACCATGTGTACTCTTAAAAAGTGTCTGGGGAGCATTTCTGTTGCAGAATGCAATAAATAAGACTTATAAGGAATTTACTACAGTATTAAGATAACTTTTCAGAAATTATATTTTTCTGTTATCATGCTTCACTTATAAGTCATTAATTCAAAATGACTCTTTGAAGTTCTTCTGAAATTTCAGAGAAGCTGCCAAGGCATTTATGTTTGGTCCTAAGACCAACAGAAATGTTCCAATACTTGGTATGCCTTTCCAGTAACAGAACAGATAACTTTCAAGAATTGGAATAAGGTAGTTCTCTTTTGTTTTGTTCTATCATATGATATGTGATAAATTAGAAAGCATTTCTGTATCATTATTATTTCTCATGCCTAATTTACCAGCAATTATAGGGGAAAACCAATGGGAAGCTCTGTACTTTAATCACTGTGACTGTTCTTGTATGTGGCACAGGCTGTAAAATAAATATATATAAATTACATCTTCTCTGTCTGGTTTTATCCCTAAAGTGTATTTGGTTTATTTTAGGTAGTAGTGGATTCTATAATTCAGCCATTGCCATTTTCAAAAGAAGGACTGAGTATTCAGGATACTGGTGCAATGTACATCGTTAATACCCCAGCTGGTATTAGCATCAAGTGGGCTCATGTTACAGGCATCATAGATATACAGTATGGATTACACTCTAACGCATCGGTGAAGACAGAAGGACTTTGTGGTGAGGCTATGGCGGCAATTTTTTTCTTATTTAATAATTTTCTGTTTAAAATTTACACCTCCCTTTTGTGTCTGCTATCCCTATAGCTCTTCTAGTTACAACCTTGTTTGAAGTGTGCTTGTAAAAAAATCAGTAAGTTAAAGATTTTGCCTCAAAGCATGGTTTGGCAATAAATTAGTTTGCAGAGCAGTAATGATCTGTCTATTGTATCTAACTAATTTTAAAAAGATGCACTCATCACTGCCTCTGTTTTTAATATTCTTGTTGAACTCAAGTGATGAACTCAAGTAATGAAAAGAGGAGAATTTTCAGTGGAGGAGTTCTTCCTCAAGAAGTTCAGGTAGTGTCAGTGTATTTCAGACTTCACAGGAGAATAACTGTCAGATGTTAGCAGTGATGGCTTACTGCTGATTTTTATACACAAAAGTGCAAACAGATATTTTGTCTTCTATCATAAATGTTCATTTTCTGGTGCATTGTAGTTTTACAGAATCTACCCCATATTAAACAGGAAAATGAACTTTTACTAATATTTTAACAAGCTTTCACTCTTAAAAGCAAACAGTCCAATTCAGATATGGTTTAAAGATACATATAAGTAAATTGAGTTTAAAATCCTGCTTGAACAGAAGGAAGGTTCTCCTAAATTCAGTGAGAGAAGGTGAATGCTGGCCCTAGCATGTACTATATCCTTTCCCAGTACCATGCAATCTTCTCTATGCATGCTAGGAAAGATTGGAAAGAGATGAGATTGACCTAGAAAGAATTATAGATTACTCTTTGTGCCATGCAAAGACAGGAAGAGGAGATCTAGGCAGACAAATCCAATCTTTGCTGTAAACTGTTGCTTTACCTGGTATTTTTTGCAGTAAAATCTGAAGCTTGTGTTAGCCCTTCTTTCCCATTCTGTACTGTTTGTTCCTCTCTGGCATCCCTTCATAATGAAAATATTGTGGGACTGTGGTAAACTGGTTGTATTTTTGAAGCTGCATTGATTCTGCAATTTGCAGCATGGCCCTACCAATTCCAATGCCAGCAAGGTTTGTGGGATGGCATTAGGACACCAACAAGAAGCAGAAATGTCATGAATGCTAAAAAGTGGAGCTCCTGTCAAATATTTCTTACTATGCAGGACTGCCTTCTGTGTTTCTTCATATCGTGTGAGACAATAACAACTCGTTACATCATGCTTGTGCAGTTCTACCAAAGAACCCTAGAGAGTATCAGGAAGCAGGGCTGAAAGCATGCAGGCAAGGACTTAAGGGGTGGTTAGTAATATGGAGGGAAAATGAAGAAAAAGGTATAGAAACTGTGCCAGATCAGTCACTGGGGTGTAAAGCACTATTTATGATTAAAATTGTGACATTACTGACTTGTTATGTGCTTGTAGGAAGTACTTTTTATTCATTGAACAATTAAGTGATTATACACAATAATGAATCCAGGTAACCAGTGGCTGACAATTGTTTGGGTGGGGAGGTTTTTCCAGTGGTTTTGTAGTAATAAGTTGAAAACCAAAAATACTTTTTCTAGAGAAAGCAGTTTGTTCTTCAAAAGATTTCTTAACTGCTTGCATCTAGAATGTTCAATTAAGTTCCAATACAGCGTCAAATCACAGAATCATGTAATTGTTTAGGTAGGAAAACACCTCTAAGATCATTGAGTCCAACCATTAACCTAACTGTACCAAGCCCACCGCTAATTCATGTAGTACATTGCTTTTAAAATCCTTGAGGGATGACAACTCAGCCACCTCCCTAAACAGCTTGTGCCAGTGAGCCTTTCAGTGAAGTTTTACCTAATGTCCAAGCTAATCTTCCCCTGGTGCAACTTGAGGACATTTCCTCTTGCCCAATCATTTGTTACTTGGGAGGACAGACCAACATCCACCTTTCTACAACCTTCCTTCAGGTAGCTGTAGACAGCAATAAGGGTGTGCCCTCAGCCCCCTTCAGACTAAACAGCCTCAGCTCCCTCAGCTGCTTCTCATAAGGTTTGTACTCCAGACCCTTCACCAACCCTGTTTCCCTTCTTTGAGCTCTCTCTAACACCTCAAGATCTTTCTTGTATTGAGGTGTCCAAAACTGAGCACAGTATTCAGGTGTGGCCTCACCAATGCCGAGTACAAGGGGATACTCATTAGAGATGTGCAGATCATGTGAAAGCCATCTACATTCCATGGTTGCTATTCAGTAGAATTAGAACAGAAACTGCTTCCATGTCAGTGAATTTTCTATACTCATGTCTTGGTAGCTGTTTTCTTCACAAGTTAAGTCTTTGTTGGCAAAAGTATCGTTACTTGTATGACCTGCTTGTTCTGCTAAACCATTGAGCTGACAACTAAAATCACAAGTAGACAGTTGGAACTACAGGGATGTATAGCTGTTTTCATTTACAAATCCAGATGACTAAGACTCCCAGGGAATCCTGATGCAGTGTTTGTCTTACCTCATCTAATGTACTTCTTGTTTTTCAAAGTAAGTAATTTAGCATGTTTTTTTGTGCTTTGAATGTGATGCTCTGCCTTCAGGGGTGTGTAATGGAGACCCTACTGATGACCTGAAAATGCAAAACACTACCATAATTACAAATATGGAGGAAATTGAAGTGTTCATTAAGAGTTGGGAAATTGAGAAATCACTTGATGTAGCAACTAGGAGGCCAGTAAGAAACTGTACAGAGTATAACTGCACATACTGTATGGAACTGTTAAACAGAAGCACTTTCATCCCTTGTCACAAGAAAGTGAGTACAAAGATCAGAGAAATTTCAGGTGTGAATTAAATATGGACATTTTTAATGTTTTACTTATGTTCATGAGTTGACAACAGGATGGGTGGCCTTAGTACCTCTTTTACAATGTCTTTAATATTTTTGTCACAGTGTCCATTTTAAACACATATCTATATGAATTCTTGTGCTGTAGTGGTACTCCTTAATTAGTAGACAAAACTCAAGGGAGAGACGCTGGCTAATCAAAAGAAACAATCCAAAACAGTGCTTTTTAATAAATCCTCGACACAGGCCACTAAAATGGAGTTTCCTTCTTCTTCTGTATACAACAGCAGCTCATAAAGTCTGAGACTGATGGGACTAAATAATTCTTATTTAACCAAATTCGGACGTAGTCACTATTGCATTGATGATTTGTTAACATTTCTTACAAAAATCACTGTCATTTGTTCCTGGACACCACTTCTTAATGGGTTATAGCTGTAGCACACAACTACCACTAGAGGTAGGTAGTGCAGCATGGCTTTTCCTGGAATGGACAATGAGCAAGCCCCACATCTCTGAGGTCTGACTTATTTTCACACTTAATTAAAAATAAAAAGGATTAATTACTCAAGTGGCCCCTTCTTTCTCAGGAGATAGGTGGATTCCTGATTCACTTCTTGCTATTCTGCCTTTCCACTTTGGATTCGCATTGAGTTACTCTTTGGTTTTAATCAGACACAAATGCTATTAGAAGCATTACAGGCAACTGAACCTACTTCTTCAAATTCACACCACCTCTCCTCACTTTCTGCAGTTAGATGAAAATTGGAGTGAGTTCTTCTGGAAGGAAGGTATTAGAGAATTGTTTTTAATTTAAAGAGAAATACTTGCTTGTCACAGGAACATAATGGAAGGAGAATTTTAGATTCATAGAATCAAACAAAGAATCAAGGAATTTCAGAATGACAGAATAGTTAGAAGGGATCTCTGCAGCTCATGACCAAAGTGAGAAACTGCTTAAAAATTTGCTGAAAGCACAGGGAGACCTGCTCTGCATCACAATAGTGAAGGAAGAGCCGTCCTGCATCACAATAGTAGACAAGTAGAAGGAAACAAAGTCTGCCTTATCCCACCTTATCATAAGCTTATGCAAATGGTAACGACAGAAGTAAGGTAGGTTGCACCACCTGCATTTAGACCTAGTAGCGTCAGCTGTCAGGTGGCACAGACACAGACACAGAGCACTCAGTCATAATTCATTCACAGCAGGAATTTATGGAAGGTATAGCAACAATGCTTAACTGAGATGGTTGGCTTTTAGCTGACAGATATATATATATATTCTGCAAAAGTGCTTTTAAGTAGTGTGATAATCTCATTAGGACCGGGTTCTGTGCCTATTAATGGGCATAAAAATTGTTGGCAGTTTAAGAATGAATGCACTTCATGAAATGGTGTAGTTACTTTTGGAGTTTTACTTTCTAATGCTTGTGATTTTTTTTCCCTTCCAACTGTATTATTTCTTGCAATTCATTATTTATTTTAAACAGAGAGCTCTTTTAGTTGTTAATTCTCAATTATAATACATTCCCAGGTGTCACCGCAGGAATTTTGTGAGAAAATGTGGATCAGCAGTACTTATTTTTGGAATTACGAGTGCGATGCACTGTCTGCATATGTGGCTTTGTGCAACAAGCACAACATCTGCATTAAATGGAGGACACCTGATTACTGTTGTAAGCAGATAGCCATGTTCTATACCACAATGTGGCTTTATACCGCTGCAGTGTTTAGTGATGAGTTAAAAATATATTTCTTTCTATTGTTATTGTAAGTACCATCTCATTTTATCACAGCACTAGTAAATAAGGGTACAAATTCTTAAGATGTATTGTTTTAGTCAACAATCATGGATCAGTTTTAATCTTGATTGATAGAGCCTTACCTAAAATAGCTTTAAAAATAGAAATGTGTGTTTTCTGATACACTCACATGTTCTTACTACCTGCTTATCTGACGAAATGCTGAAAGAATGACAGCAGTGCTCTGTCTACTGTTTTTGTGCCTTGCAGCATTGAGTTGTCCCGAAGGCATGGAATATCAGCCTTGTGTACAACCATGTGAAGCCAAGACATGCTTGAATAAATGGTTCTATGAAGATTCTCCCTGCTCCTATTTAAGGGAAGACTGTGTGTGTAAAAATGGCACTATTCTGCATAGAGCAGACTCCAACCTCTGTATACCAGAAGAAAAATGTGGTAAGTGAAGCAGGACAGAGTGGTTTTGCAGATATGCTAATATTAAGTGCATCTGTGCTTTGTATACTTTAGTTCTGTGTCAGTCCTCAGTGTGAATCTGGTACAGATCCCTTCAACAGGGCTTAGCTCTACCTCAAGCTACAGCAGTTTGATGCTTTCAGGTCATTTGTACTCAAACTCCTATGCTAATAGGGAAAAATGATTGTCATTCCTCCATATCTCTCAGGCTTTCTCTCCTGGAGTACTCAGGAGAAACAACATTAGCAAGTTCTTCCCCTTGTGCTCAGTAATTATTTTTACCCATAGTGAAGCATTTGTCCATTTGGTCATAATCTTTTCTTGCATCGTTTGATTATAATGCTCCACTGCACTTCTATTTTCTGCAATAGCTGTGTGCAATTCATAGTTGCTTGCAGGAAACCTGTGCTCTTTTGAAGGGATATAATGTTTATTCTCTCAGCATGTACAGATAACAAAGGACAACCACGCTCTGCTGGGGAGATCTGGAATGAGTCTATGAGAGGCTGTTGCATGTACAATTGTTTAGAAAATGGAAGTATTGTTGCTGTAGAACCTCAGTGCAGTGAGGATCCACCACTAGTCTGTGAAAGAGAAGGGGAAGTTGTCATCCATGTCATTGAAGAGGGAGCTTGTTGTCCAAAGAAAATCTGTGGTATGTACCACACTCATTTTCAGAAGTGTAAGGTAAGTGTTTGACATTCACTGTCAGATGACAAACTTTAGAACAGGGTTCAGGCTGACATTTTTAGAGGTGTTTTTTAGGTACTTGTGGCTGGCTGGGCTAGCAAAGATGACTTTTCTGGTAAATACCTGGTAAATGAGGCAGTCAATAAAAAGCAGTTTTCTTTTCTAATAAGCATTTTGTTGTCAAGAACGGTATCCTCTGGCTGACTGCTGTTTCCCAGAAGCAGTAATCTCTGAGCTGATTACTAATGTTCTGTCTAGACATTGTTGTTGGACAAGGGAAGAACCTTATTGCTTTTAAAATTTTGAGCAAAAGACACTTATTTCTTCAGAATATATTCAAGGAATATGAGGACAAATGGTCCAGCTGAAATGGTACTTTTGCTTATTAGTTAGATACCTGTAACCAACACTGTACTGTCAAGTTCTTTAGGGAATATTTTCATTGGGGCAATTTAGTTGGGTTGGCTTCAAGTGTAGAAAGCAGAACAAGTCAATATATGTTTGAAGTGGAATACATAACTGCCTGCACTGTGCCACATGGATGGAGCTATACCATCCCTGGGTTGAGCTTGGAAGTCTATGTGATTCTATGGAGTGCACTTTAATCTCACTCGGGCTCTCTTCATTTAGGATCTCTACACTAAATGCTATGAATACCTTGAGCTATAGGATTTGCAGTTGTACCTGTTCAAAGATGTGAAAATGCATTGGTTTTTATCCCACAGAATGTAACGTGTCGTTGTGTGACACCATCGTTCCAACATGCAAACCCAATGAAAAACTAGTGGTAGGCTACCAGCCCTTCTCCTGCTGTCCTCAGTACCGATGTGGTAAGGGAAATAGAAATGGTTCCTGGAATGTTTTCCACGCTTGTAATATGTGTTGTAAGAAAACTTACCTTACAAGTTGTTCTGAGTGTTTATTGTTCAGAAAGTAAATTTCACCAGCCAGCAATGTATTTTTTTTCACATTCTCACATAATTTTTTTTTATGTTTGTGTTACTTTGTTTTTACAGGCTATTTAGGGGTTTCATATTTTTTTACTAAGAACATAAGTAATGTCTTTTATTTACCTTTGGTATTCCTTCTGTGGCATTTTCAAGAATAGTGCTCATTTCATGTCGTACAGAATGTGATCCTTCAGTTTGTTTCAATGCCTCCCAGCTGGACTGCAGAGAAGATCAATTTATTGTTGAGGCAAAACAGGAAGATCCATGTTGTTTCTCTTATCTCTGTGGTAAGAATATTTTTATGGATTACTGAGGCAATTATTTACAAAACTAATTTTAAAACTAATAAGCCATACATTCTTGGAGATGTCAGGGTACTTCACACAGATCAGGCTAACTGGAGTATGAATTATTCTCAGGGTTTAGGATAATTTTTTTCCCTACATAATCTTGAACACCATACTTGACCATTGTAGTGTTTATGTGTTTGAATGTCAATACATGTCAATACATGAAAGATCTTTTCTACAAGTAACAAGCACAATATGTTTTGTTATATAGCTTTTTAATCACACGAGCTGTCTTTTTAGTTTTTAAAACTGTCTGATTTTTTTGTTTTATTTAGTTTGTGAGTCCTGTATTGAGCCTGTTCCCTTGTGTAATGAAGGGGAAATTCTCACTGTAGACCTTGATACCATACATTACTGTTGTCCTCATTACTACTGCGGTGAGTGTAATTATTTTCAGTTCAATATGTTACCCAGTTTAGGAAAAATGATGGTATGTGTATGTGTGTGTGTGAGGGGTTTTTTTCATTCAGCATTTAGGTTGGGCTTCAAATAGAAATTAAAAGGGATTCTGCATTTGAGGAAGGTTCACAGTTTTTGATATACTCAGTGGTGGTCTCAACCCAGTCCATGGTATCTGGAGAATCTATTAAGTCACCAGACAGCATGTAGCTGCTTTCATGATGATATATACATATCTATGCATTAACATAGAACTGAATCCTATCCTTGGAGTATAAACATACAACTTTCCATATACTAGCCCACCTGTAATAAAATAGCTTCTATGCTGGTGTTCCTCTGTTGTATCATTCATTAGCATTTAGGTGGCTGCTTTGCAATTTTACTTTTTAGGGGAAGGGGTAGGCCATGAGTTTCAAATACTGCTGGCTTGGCTACTAGTCAAACAATGAGCAGCCAGCAGTGTAATGTAGCATCTTTGGTAACCTCATAAAACACAGCTCTTACTCTATAAGTTCTTAAGTATTGTCTCCAAGTGTAATTCTTTAACTTAGATTAACTCTTGTCCTATTGCAGTCTTTGCATAATTCTAATTAATTAAATTGTCTTTCAGTAAGTCTGCAGCTTAGTAATTTTTACTTCTGGTGGTTCTATATTTTGGTGCTTTCCATTTCTTAGCACATGCATCCAGGTAAAAGTTTGGCATCACTTTTGCCAGATTCTGGTAGATTTAAAGTTAGATCTTAGAGTGTGATCTTTCATAGTCCCAGTAAGGTGTCCTGAATGAGACCAGCAGATATTTTCTAGAGTCGTTACAGAAGGGAAGTTGTTCCTTATTATCTTACAGAAATGGACTTCAAGTATATTTATAGCTGAGGGACAAAAATGCAATTGTGATTTTAGTTACCTTTGATACTGGTTATCAACCTGACTCTGAAGTAGGAAGAATATGTGATGATTCCTATGTGATTTTTTCTGAAAATGTAAATGAGTTCTAGAGTAATTAAAATAATTTTTGAAAGTATTTTTATTTTTCAGTTCCAAATATAATCCAGATGCTTAAGAAACAATACAATTCTATCAGCAATGTAAATAATTTAAAAATAGTTTATCAAGAGAAATTTAAGCAGGAAAGTTCCAAGGAAATATGAGTACGTTTTCATGTGTGTCTTTCCTCCCCCATTTAGTTTGTGATGAAAACCTTTGTTCTGAGCCTACCATGAATTGTACAGCTGACATGATACTTGTGAAGGAAAGAGTACCTGGGCAGTGCTGTCCAGAGTGGCACTGTGGTAATTATTGCTTTGTTCCTTAGTCACTGCTGTTAACAAAAGCTAACAATTAGCTAATATAATTTACTTGTTTTCTTCTCAGAATGTAGCTGTGAAAATGCTACTCTGCTGACTTGTAAACTGGTAAGCAATGTCTTTTACTTATTTTTATTAATGGTGTTCAGCACTCCTCCTTTTCCATTCCATGTTTCAATTAGTTGTAAGTGGTTATGAGAGTGAACAGGTAAAGGTTGGGACTGCCTCTTAGTTCCCAGTTCAAGCATGTAACTCCATCAAGTGTCTACATAGTGTTGTTAACTATTCCTTGGGGAAATTTTGCTTTGTGTCTTTTAAGATTCTAAAATAAGAAAAGCAGCTGTAGTGTTTCGGATCAATGCTGACTCACAACAATAAGCTAAAATAGTTTTCCACATAAATAATTCCCATTTGTTTTCGATAATTAATGAGGAATGAACCTTATGTACTCCATATTATTGGGAAAAAATGTAGCTTTATTAAGAATTTATGCCTTTGATTAAAATTATTTAATATTATTGAATTTAGCTGATATGAGAGGTAAAGGCCTTGTTCCTTGCATCCTTTTCCAAAATAGGGACTGGGAACCGGAAGATATTGTCTCTGTCAAGGTTTTATCTCAACACCTGCCTGGCTTACCATTTAGGTCATTGGTTGATCAGTTGATCAGGTCTGAGATGAGATTAATGATTTTAGTTAATGTGCTAATGGGCCAAGACAAAACAAAACAAACAAACTCTTTACAAGGAGGGTTGAAAGCTTCAGGCAAAAACCAAGACTAGCTTCATTTGAAGAAAAAAGAAGACACATTCCATTCACGCAACATAAAATGCCCAACACAAAGACAAAGATTAATCGCATGTCCTTACATAATTGGCTGTTTTCACAGTTGCTGTTTTCACCCCCCTCAAAGGAAAGAGACTTCTAGCAGTTCTTTTCCTGGTGGAAATGTGGAATCCATTCAGTCTATGCATACATCCATTAGAGTTCGCAGTTGAAGGGCTAGTTGCCTGCTCCATGTATTTCCAAGCCAGTCTTCCATTTCCAGAGCACTGATATATTATAGCCATGAACAAGGGAAAAAATATCTCAATTTAAGCAAACAACAGACTGCAGGAGAAACCTTTCCTCCACTGCTCTCTGAGGTTCCAACTTCCACTCTCTCCATTCACCACAATCCAAGGGCAAGATGGCTACCGTGCTTGGCTGCACCCACAAGTGTCACTCTCTAAACAAAGATGACAAGAAGTGAAGAAGCAGCAGGATACCTGAAACAAGATGCTCCATTCCAGTTGTACCAGTTTGTAGAGTCTATCCACCAAACTGAAACTAAGAAAGAGCTTGAAATTCCAAGTCCCTTTGTCACAGGTTATCATAGTAAATCCCCTTTGCCTCAGACAAGCAACCTGCACAGATTCAAACACAACACTCCCACCTCGACAGGACCAGGAATATTTTCCTTATCAAATGCCTGTAGATTGCCCTTCTCTTCCTCTTATGTGAAGAGTGCATAATGTGAGGTCTAAACAGGAGTTTGAATAACTTTCACTTGTATTTTGGAAGTAAATTCACAGAAGTCTATATTTTGCCAATGTGTTTATTGTTGAAATAGTATTGTATCTCAGGAAAAAAATGCTGCTTAGTGATTCTGCTATTCATATAGCTGCTGGAGGGTGTCCAGTGTAGAGCAACGAAGATGACGAAGGAAGTAGAACACCTCCCTTATGAGGAAAGGCTGAGAGAGCTGGGTCTCTTGAGCTTGGAGAAGAGCAGGCTTAGGGGGGACCTCATTCATGTCTATAAATATGTGAGGGGTGGGTGTCAAAAGGAGGGAGCCAGGCTCTTCTCAATGTCATCTGGTGATAGGACAAAGTGCAATGGGTGCAAGCTGGAACAGAGGAGGTTCCATCTAAATATCAGAAGGAACTTCTTCACAGGGAGGGGAACGGAGCATTGGAACAGGCTGCCCAGTGCGGTTGTAAAATCTTCTACTCTGGAGACTATGCAGACCTGCCTGGATTTGTTCCTGTGTGAGTTGGTCTAGGTGATCCTGGTGTGGCAGGGGGATTGGACTAGATGATTTTTTTGAGGATCCTTCTGATTCCTTATGATTCTATGATACGCAGCCCTAGAGAACAGGCTTTCCTCCTCTTAAAGAGATAAATCCATTGACTAACTCTGACTGTGCTACTGTTTGTTGTGTATGTTGCCATTTTTCTCTGTTATGAAACGGGGTGGAAGTGATGAAAATAATATTTTACATATTTAGGGAAAGATTGTCTGTTTGGCTTGTAATTGTGCATGACTTCACAAACTCTTTTATCTTTTCATACTCAGGGAGAAGTTAAAAAAATAGATAGTAGTGTTTCCAGTGCTTGTGGATGCACTCACTACATTTGTGGTAATTTTTTCATATTCCTAGCAGTTTTCTGTTAGTGTTTAGTAAAAAAGGCATGCACAGAGAGTAGAATTAGTACCATAATAACCTTCTCAAACATAAACACTCTTTCATCTTGATTTTATCTGTGACTACCTATTTAGGCAATTAGGCTCTTTTATGAATATAGTTCTTCATCTACTAACCCATCCTTTTAGTGTCTGTTCTGGTGGGGTGCTGGAGTGTCATAAAACTGTCCATGTTTTCAGAGTCAGCTATGGTTCTCTCTGCTAAAAGATAGTTAGGAAACAGTTCTCACGTTAACTAAGTGTGAGCAGTGAGACTGCCTCTAGCCCACTGTTGAGCATGAATGAGGGAGTATCTCAAACAGACTTGTCCGTCTGGCACAAGGGTAGGCACCCAGTCTTAAGATTGGATGTGAACTCCCTTCCCTAGCTCAGTTAACCCAAGCAAACTAGCTTTCAATAATACGGTGCATGGGAGAGCCTGAGGTATGCTAGAATCCTGATAGTAAGGGTGTAAACCTAGTAGTTTAATTGACAGAAAGGCAACATTTTGTGATGTGCGGAATAATTCATACAGTGCAGTTAGCCCAATATTAAATATTAGAACTCTTTGAAAATAGTAACAACAGCTTTTGTAGCATTTTCTTTAAGCTGAATCCTTCATGAATTTTTGGTACTTGAAACCACAAACCAATCATATATAAAAGTTAGAATATGTTTGCACAGTATAGGATTTTGCCCCACTTTTGTCTTCATAGTGACTGTGTTAAGTTTTGATTATTTTTGGAGGGGTTTTCTTTACCTCTGGTAACATTTATTTCTTTTGGTGTTAGAGAAGGATGATGTGTGCATCTTCCAAGAGGTCACAGTATTGAATCCTGGACAGTCAATGATTCAGTACCTGGATGGAGATCTTTGTCAGACTGTACAGTGTTTACAAGAAAAAGATCAGAACACAGGATACAATGCCATGCATTTTACCATGGTGAACTGTTCCCAACAATGTAAACCTGTGAGTATTCTTAAAACATAGCAATGTTGCACATCTTGAGCACAACTATGTTTAATGTAAAATTCAAAGTGAAGCCCATTTCTCGTCCTATTTGCTCAGCAATGATTCGAGAACTTAACAGTGATGAGTAGATAGAGCACTTGAGGCCATGGTCTATGGGTTAGGGAGTTGTTGGGATAAGGGCTGGACTTGAAGTTCCTGGAGATGCTTTCCAGCCATGATGATTCTATGATTCTATGATGTATATCTTCTGTCTTCAGAATTGAGAGGTGATATCTAGCAGCACACATAAACATACCCATCCATCCGTACATTGCTTCTCTTGGTATATTTTAGTTTCAGAAATCAATGAGTTTTGATATAGTACATGTTTAAAAAAATACTGTCGATTTTTTTCTTTGTCTTTCCTTTCTTTCCAGCATCAAATATACATTCCTTCCTCCAGTCACCATACTTGCTGTGGTACGTGTCAAAATGTATCTTGCTCTTTTCTTACTGAGAATGGAACAGTACTTGTGTATGAGGTAAGTGCCTCTGGACAGAGACAGGAAACAACTTTAATGATACAATAAACACATGTCTAACAATCACTTAGTTATTCATGCTGGGAGTCTTGTTTTGTACCTCCTTACTGCTGGTTTCACACTTAAGGAAGATTTGTGGTATAAGAAAGGAAAGAAATGTGTTCATTTCATTGTTTGGAATACTTTGTTCTAAGATCTGAAAGATTCATAATTTGCCTAAGGCTGGATATACTCTAAGGGTAGGGATCAAATTGTAATAGTATAAAAGTAATATATTGTGATTTAGATGAGTTAGCAACTTCTGAGTCTACTTCAGGACTCCTATGTCCCCATCTTCCCAGGACCACCTTTCTACTCATGTTGATTTCTACAGAAAGGAAGTGTGCTAACTGGAGCACTGGGATTCAAGATCCTGATGGTGGGTTCCAGCATCTACATGCAAGGAAATCTAGATGCAGCTATGAGTTGGTTAATTCTTCCCATTACTTCTTGAGCAAAAGATGCTATTAGACTCTTTTTCTGGTAAAGAAACCTTTCATTCTGCACTAGAACACTCACGCTAAACAGAATGCTCCAGAGTTGGGCTCCATGGCTCCAGGGAGGAGTAGCCATAGATAGTTAAGAGAATGGTCTTTCCCTTTACTGCCTGTGAGTGGTCTACAACAAACATACCACTCCAGTAGGTGCTACAGCGTGAGGGTACCACTTTAATGACATTTGTGGTTGAAGATAAAGATTGGTCTCTCTCGACAATGGTTTTGTTTTATATATTCAGGAAGGAAGCACTTGGAGCTTCAACTGCACCAACTACACATGTGCAAAGACTGCTGTGGGGGCTATCATACTGGGATCAAGTGTGATCTGCCCTCCTTTTAATGACACTGAGTGTACAAAGGTTTGTACTTTGGGTGAGGTAAGTGGCACTAAACAATCTGGAACTTGGTTTACTCTTGAAAGTGGTGCATGCATACCTCATGTACTTTATTGACATTGTAAAAATGGTAAGTAAAAACATGTCAAATGTTGACAGTCTTATTTTCTATATTTTTGTTTGCTGTTTGCCCGACAAAATATCAGTGAGGAATATGAAAGTTTGAGGTCTTAATAATGTCTACTTTTAAAATAATGTGGACATGCAAACATTTTTAACTTACCACTATATAAAGAGCTAATCACTAAGTCTTCAGTTTGGAATGATGTTTTGTCAAGTTCATACAAATACATTAAATAAATTGAATCAAGCAATTCACAAATGATCCATATAACAGTGGGTATATTAAAAATTCCTTAAGGCATGCAAAGATCAGAAAGCTGACAGAGTACAGACAAATTTTCTTATCTCTTAAACTAAACTTTGTGTAGCAAAACAGGAAATATCTATCATACATTAAAAAGAATCATCCTACAACATGTATTTAAAAAAGTAGATTTAGCATCCCCCTCTAAACTGGTTTGAAGAATGTGGGTGCTTCACATACATTACATATTTGTTTGGATTTCTAATTTAATACTTCTTTAAATTTATAATAGTTCTTATAATTCTTGTACTTGCTGTACACCATTATTTAATATAAGCTATAAACAATAAAATAAATATAGTGTAGAAAAGGTATGAACAATTGCAGCCTTGACAGTAGATCATAAATTTAACACAAGTCCTACTTATTTATTGCATTTGTTTAAAGAAGTCCGTATTTCTTCCAATCCTCAAGAGGTATTCTGTCTAAAATTGGCTGATCTATTTTGATGTTATGCTCAAGTTTCTTCCTTGGACACCTTTTTTTTTTATTATCAGTTAGGACCTTTCCTTAGTAATACTGGGTTTTAAATAATGGAGCCCTAAAATTAGCTCCTTGAATAAGTCTGATCTGTTTTCCAGAAATGGTGAACATAGTCTTGAAGGAGTAGCCAAGGAGCAATCTCTTCTGACAGGCAGCTCAGGATAATACAGAAATGGATTTAAAAGGCTAAGTTTAAGTGCTCATTTAGGAGGACCTTGAACAACTGTTTCAGTACTTTTCCTGTAATGAGAAGAAAAGTGCATGCTAGAATGTAAAGAGGGAAGTTGCATCTTGCCTTTTGGCTGTTGTTACCATCAGGGTGCTATTCATGTTCTGTTGTCTGCCCTATATCCAGTTCTGGGCTATGCACTAAAATTGTGGGCACTCCTTTCTTGCTTGTACCCACTCTGACAGATTCTGACAGCTTCTCTCTTTCCCTGTTCCAACTCCCTGTCATGCTTTCTTTGAACTTCAAAAGGACAGTTTCTAATTTTTATGCAGTTTTACTTTCCAGCTAACAAGTCACTCAGCAGAAATCAATAGCAGAGACTATAACTGAGCACACCAATGGTTCTGAAATTCTGCAGTAAACATTCTCTTTCAAAAGTGTGTATATGGATGATTTATTTAATGTTGTGCAGAGCTGCTTATTAGGTATTAGTTTTCTGCTTGGCATATGATCACTGTAAATCCTTTTACATTTTCACTAGAGTCAAACAAATGAGTTTTGTCAAGTGCCCTGTGGTGACAGTGGCTGTGATATAGATGGTAGTGGATGACATAGGAAGATATTTGTGGAAACTAATTTACTCAAAGGAGACCTAATCAGATAAAATAAAAAAGGAGCAATGGGTTCATTTGCGATGCCAAATGTTGTAAATAATTTGTGAACCACACCATATCTGTGTAATGCTCTTGATTGCAGCAATATTATTTTTTATTAGTTTGACATCTTTAAAACCTGGAATGTCTTGAGATACAGATCACCATTGCAATGGGCACAGTCTTTTTTGATATATTTTCCTTCTATTTTCCTAGAATGGAGGAGTTGTGCAGATGTACAATGACGGCTGCTGCAAGACCTGTAAGTGATGATGGCTGCAGTATGTGCTAGTTCGGCTTTGTTTTTGGAGGGCTTTTGTTTTAACCTCAGTTGCTGGGACATGAAGAAAAAAAGCATGCAGTCCCCCTCTAAATCACATAAAATTATTATAATTACCTAAATACTACTATTAAAAGGCCTTGCTTCGTTTGGCTGCTGACTTGGTGATTTTTAACATTACTGTTCTGGAGTATAACCAAATCTCTCCAAATAAAACCTGTGAAAGACAAAAAGTTATCAAGATTAAAATAATGAAACCATTCTTTTTATTGCTAAACTGACTCTAAAGCACTGCTTGTATGTTTTTTACCATCAAAGATAACTATTTTCTCCCTTACAATTGAATCTTAAATTGATGATGTTTTGAAACACATCCCCAAACTTAACAACTTCTGCTGTATTTTCTAGGGCTAAAATAATGAATTTTGTTTTAGCTTTTAAATCCCAAATGAGGAAAAGATATATTAATATTGATATTAGCAACCATTATAAAAACCTTCTAAATCCTGTGAATACTTTTGCATTTTCTGGATGAGTAACCTTAAAATATGGTGAATGAGGGATTCCTAATTTATACAGTTTTAGAAGTCGATTGAGAACAAATGGATTTCTCTGCAGTTTTGACTGGGGAAGACTTTTGTATCAAGTTATATAATTATATGTACATAAAAACGAAACACTACTGTGTAAAACCAATTGTGTAGAGCCACACAATTGTGTTGAATGCCACAGAAAATCCTCCCCCTCTTTTTCAGCCTTGTGTTCCACATTAAAAAGAAAACAGAAAAGCAAATTAGTTTTGGGAATTCTTTTAGACAAATCTTTCTTAATATTATTCAATAGAAAGTCACAGGCTTATAACCATATATTGCACAGCTATTAAATAAAATTCAGATGTAATAATTTATAAATAATTTGGTGATATAGGGGGAAATATTCATTATTTACCAAATACAAAAATACTAAAAATACTAAACTTTCCAAGTTATGCAAAGCTTTGAAAGTGATCTGCAAGTACTGTTATTCTATTGTATCCAGAACATCACGAGTAAAATCTAATTTAATACAATAGAATAATTTAAAAGGAAAAAAAAGGAGAATCGGCATGAAAAGCAACACAGCAGAATTCTGCTAAAATATTACTGAACAACATTCTTTCTCTAATGAGATAAACTATGTGTAGAAATATTTAACTACCATCCCCAAACTGTCTTTGCCTGATTTAGAAAATTAAAGAATGAATGGCTACTGGTTTTCTGTTGACCAGGAAGATTTTTAATTTGGCCATATTCAGTGGCCTCGGGACAGGCATTGTTATACTTCAGAAATACATGCTGAGGTGGCTGCTAAAGACACAGATATAATTACTACAGTTCTATGTTACGTTTCGGTTTTTTATTTCCAACTAAAAGCATGTGCCCTGTGGTGAAGCAGTTAAAGAGAGTACTTACAAATATAGCTTGCAACAACTTGGGGGTTTAATGGGAACAATTAACCTTTCTGAAAGAGCTTGATTCAGTGCATGCAAAGAGAATGCATATATTTAATTCTTACCTTGCCATAGAGAGACGCATTGCAAAAGTTTGGTTTACAAGGAAGCATCGTTCCGGTTTTGCATTAACCAGGAGAATAATAAAGTTTAGGTCATCTTTAGTAAGACTTGAAGCAGCTGCAGAGTTTCTAAATTTAGAAGACTAATAGGAACACTCATCATCTTTTGCTAAAAGAAAAAATGCGGTTGGCAGTGTAAGAATTAATGAAATGTCTTTTATATAAAAATGTTTTTGTTTCATGAGAAACTTATATTCCTAATGATTCTGCCAGGTTCTGGATTGGGTCTATTGCCCTTTGCCATTAGTCCAGTAGTGCCTACTGATAGTATTAATTGTGAACCAGGTATTATTTTTAATAATGTATTTTCTTTTCTTAACAATAGTGTGAACAGTGCTTGAAATATATGCATAGCTGTCACTAAATGTTACCATGCAAGTTAATGGTACTGGGCTTGATACTGAGAGGTGCTGATCAACCAGATCAGAGTTGGCTTCTCAAATCAGTGACTTTCTAAAGCTTGCTAGGGTTCACTGCTCAGCGCCTGTCAGAAATAAGTTCATCCGCTTACAGTGTATGTCTCGGATGGGTCTTACTCCTGAACATTTCTGAAATTGGTTTTAAGACTTGAACTTACAGTGCAGGGTAGTTATATTAAAAATATCACCATTTGATCAGATTACAGCATGTAACATTAAAAAATATCATCCAGAATACTGTTACCAAGAGATTCTAAATCTGATCCTAGGGCTCTGAATTTAAGGACTGATCTGATTTTGCCTTACCATAGAGGAAGAGTGTGCATTACTGCTGGTGTTACTTCTGCAGATATGGATCTATGCTGTATTTCTTCTGTGTCTCAAATAACATCTTTTGTGAAGTTCTGAAAATGTTGGGGTGTGGAAACATGCAATTACCATAATGTAACCGTGTGTTAATGAATACTCTTTATATGAGAATTTGCATAATTTCTAGCTTTTAGAGATAGAAAATTTGCAAATCCTCCTTACTCAAACAGTGAGTTAAAAAGCACCTGATACTGAATGCAGATCTTGGCAGTTGAAGGTGGGAGAGAGAAAAATTCAGCAGCAGTTGTCCTTGGACATCAGCACTGTATATGCTGAAATAATGTCATCTCTCTCTCTCTCTCTCTCTCTGACTTCTAGAAATATAAAGGTGGCTTACACATATTCATGGTAGCAGAAGCTTTCTGATGGATGTATATTACAAGTCCTCTTTTTCTTAAGTGTTACAGAAGAAGGAAAACCAAGATGCTTCTGCAGCTGGCAGCTTCATTTGTACTGTGATCTGCTAATTCAGTAGCAGAATCTTGTTTGATCCTGCCATGCACAGGTTAAAATGTAGTTGTACTCTGCTGCCAGCCTGCTGGAGCTGTGATTGCAAAATAAACTTCATTGCTCAGACCTCATTTACCACATGAAAGTGTTTACAAGCTTCAGGGGAACAGAAAAGTTGTACTTTTTATGCATACCCAGCCAGGAAAGCATATTCTGAAGGTGGAGAAACTCTGATGAGTAGCACTTATAATATTCTGCTTTGGGTGTCCAGGATGGTCATGCAGCAAAAGTAACAGATTTTGATGGGCAGCGAAATAAGAGATCTAAATAACTGCTGTGACACAGATGGTAATAACAGTCTGATATGGAGTGCAGTGTGGCAGACTGTACCTTTAATTGTTTCAGTACTGTATTATGTTTTTTAAAATGTTAAAAATTACTTTACATTGTACAGCTTTATTTTTCAACTATAAGAAAAAAAAATCATCCTAGTGGTATGTCCCAGAATGAAGAAAAATGCAATATTTTCCTAATTCTAGATCCCAGCATCCCTGGGATGCTTAAGTTCTGGTGGTAAAAGCTACACTTTTATCAAATATAGGCATCTTTCTCTTTGAAAGCTTCCTTGAAATGCATATTTCTCAAAAGATATATTAAAGTGATATAGTTCTATCTAAATGTTAAACATTCAAGACATCATCAAGGTTGTACTTACATTTATAGCTTTACCTTCTCAAATGTGAAGTTCTGAAAATTTTCTGAAGCACACAATTACAATCTTACTTACATTCAATTTCTCTTTAGAAATTTTGTCCTTCTTCTTAGGAAGAAATTTTTTACAATGGAGGTGGTGAAACACTGGAAGAGGTTGCTCAGAGAGGTGGTAGAAGTCCCAACCCTGGGAACTGTTCAGGTTGAACAGGGCTCTGAGCAACCTGATGTAGTTGAATATGTCTCTGCTCAGTGCAGGGCAGTGGGACTAGATGACCTTTAATGGCTCTTTCCAACCCAAAGCATTCTGTAATTCTATGAAAGAGAATTAATTCTAGTACTTGTCCTTTTTTAAAATCATTTATATTTGTCATGCCACATGTGACATTTTAAGTGCAATAAAGTCTTAATATTTATAAAATTTGTACAGTTTAACTGGCCACTTGATGCCTCATATGTGCCAGCTATAAAATTCAAAATTCTGCACATACTTATGAATATATTTTTTCCTAAAAAATAATATATTTATGAAAGTAATAGTTTTGGTGTGCACATTAATGAAAAATATTTTCATAGTTCCACTTTCAGTAGCAAATATAGCAAAAAAAGGACATTGATTCAGTATGCATTTTCTGTATTTTAACAGGCAAAAAGGAAGAAAGGATTTGCCAGAAAATGACAATCAGGACAACTATAAGAAAAAATGACTGCATAAGTCAAAGCCCGGTAAGTGCACAAGATGTTGGTTTGGTGGTGGGCCTAGGGCATATGGGAAATAGGTTGTAGCTATCAACAAGTAATAAAAAATGCTATCTTCTCAGAAGCAGACCTTTAACCCCAGGAATGTTATCCTACTTGTAAACAGAGTAAGATTAGCTGTTTCTGTGACTGAAAGACTGAGCCCTCCTACTTGGAAAAGCATCTGGCTTCAAATGAAAAGTACACAGTGTAATTGCTTGTAACTAACAGAGGCGTTGAACTCTTCACCATGAAATAACATTTTACTTTACAAGAGGAGTATAAATGATTCCACTTAGGATGTGATGGAAACACGGCTGCATTCCTCTTTCAAGACCTTTACTCTCTGGGTGTCTTCTCCTCCCCATAGCAAGTGTTTCCATATCATAAATTTATGATCTGCCTTTAGGGGTCTGCTTAAGAAATTCCTCAGCTTTGGTATAATCCCATCTGAAAAATGGCATAAATTGAAAGGCACCTCAGCGATTATCCACTTTCTATTCCCCTGTCATAGGTAGGGATACCTCTCACTAGACCAGATTCCCAAGGGCCTCGTTCAGCCTGGCCTTGAACATTTTCAAGGAGGGGGCATCCAGAAACTATCTAGGCAACCTGTTCCAGTGCCTCACCACCCTCACAGTGAGGAATTTCTTCCCAAGATGCTTTTTAAATCTACCCTCTTTTAGTTTGAAACCATTCCCCCTTGTCCTGTCACTAGACGCCCTTGTAAAAAGTCCTTGTCTAGCTTTCCTGTAGGACCCCTCCATGTACTGGAAGGCTGCCTTAAGGTCTCCATGGAGCATGGAGAGAAGAAACTCCAGGCCAAACAGCCCTGATTTCCTCAGCCTTTCATGGGACTGGTGCTTCAGCTGGCTGATCATCCTTATGGCCTTCCCCTGGACTTGCTCCAACAGTTTCATGTGATTCTTTTATTGGGGGCTCCAGAAGTGTATGCCAACTCTAGATGAGGTCTCACAAGAGCAGAGCAGATGGGGAGAATCACCTCCCTTGACCTGCTGATGACACTTCTCTTGATGCAGTCCAGGATATGGTCGGCCTTCTGGGCGCTCTCATGTGTTACCAGCTCATCTTGAGCTTCTTGTCTACCAATACCCCCAATTCCTTCTTTTCAGTACTGCTCTGAATCCTTTCACCACCTAGCATGAATTTGTGCGTAGGATTACCCCAACCTTCAAAGTTCAGGAGAGCTGCAAGAGTAGCCTTTTTGTCAAATTTGTTTGGATGTGGCCCATTTGTTTTAGGGCTGTTTGGATGGAAGTGAACGAAAGTGTCTTTCATATGCCTTGCTTGCATAAGAAACCAGACTTCAAATTATTACAAATAGAACTAGATCTCATGTAATTGTTCTCAACTTCCCAGCGCATCAACTCTGGTTAAGTTTTAATTAAAAAATCTGAGTATTAGTTAAGACTGTTCATGTAATCTAATGGAGAGAGAAAGTTTTGCTCTGCTGAAATCCAGAGCACAAATCATTTTATGGCTAATCTCTGCCTTGCTGATTTGCAAGTGCTTCCTCTTTTATGGATATATTCATTACAGTGATAACACAGAAAATATTAGTGTGTTCTCAGTCAAAAACAGCATGAATAAGAAAATTTAAAGGCTTGCTTTTTCTCTTGAACTTGTAAGAATAGAGACCTCCCTTCATTTTGCTTGGAAGAAATTAAGTTTTCCTCAGTGAACATAAAAAACCATGAATTTAGGGGTAATATTTAAAATTATTAACTTGTAGCTAGGGACTCGATTTTGGTATCAAATGTTTGCTCAAGGTTAAGATAGATACATGATTGAACAACAAATAAATTCATATTTAAAATATCAGTGAATTTTAGAAAATAAAATAGTCTTTAAGACCAGCATCCTTTTCAGAAGTGTTTTCATCACAAAGAAGTTTGAAATATGGTATTTTGTATCAAAATATGAGATGTCTAATTTCAGTTCTTATTTTTCACATAGGTAAATGTGGCTTCTTGCGATGGAAAGTGCCCATCTGCAACAATATTCAATGTCAATATTGATAGCCATTTAAGATTCTGTAAGTGTTGTCGAGAACACGGAACACGTAATCTGACTGTGCCACTACGCTGCACAGGAAATGGCACTGAAATTATGTACGTCATTCAAGAGCCTATCGACTGCTCATGCCAATGGAACTGAACTGAACTGTGGACGTAATCTAATGTGAAGAATTCAAATATTTCCTTTCACCAGACTATTTTTTGACCTTATAGTACTCTGCAGTGGAAAAAGAAATTCCTCAATTAAGCTGTATAATGTAATGTTCCACAAATAGAATAAAGATTCTGCTGTACTTCTTAAAACTTTTTCTTTTTAATATTGGCATGTAAAGAAAAGTATAACTTCTCTTGAGTAAGGTATAATTTAGCCATCATTTATTTCTACTCAGTGATTTTGTGGTGATTTGTTGAAAGCTGGATTTCAGTGGTTTAAAATTTGTGGCTCTGTCAAAGTTCAGAATTCCTCAGTGGTTCTTTTCCTTTCTCTTCAAAACTTCCAGTTGAGAGACATCATTGGTGCCATGTTTAGAAGGCAATGAGCATTTTAGGATTCTGAGAATGACTGAATTAATTTATTAGAAAGAGTTGGTTCAACTTAAGCATTTTTGAACTTGCTGAAAAGCCTGTCCTTTAACCTGTTACCAATGACCACTTACATTGTAAGTCACTTGATGAACACCACAGCTATGGCCTGTAAGTACCTGTAGTAAATCTCTAAAGCCTATAGTAGAATCATAACAATGTATTTAAACCTTAGGCATTTATTGCATTTTATATGCATTGTAAATGGCTGGGCAAAGGCTGAAAAATGTAATGTCTTGAGCTTTTATTAAAAACATCTAAAAACTGTTTCAGATGTTAAGATTGGATATAAGATGCTGTCTTATATCCATTTACATTTTTCACAAATAAGAAATCGGCTGACTACTAGCTGTAGAATAAGATTCTATGTGTATATATATTTATTAACAAAAGAGGATACTGCACATTTTAACTATTCATAATGGGTTCTGTCCTTTGTTTTCCAATTTCAAGATGTGTGTTAAGTATATTTTTATAAAATACTTTTTTTATATATTAAAATTTGGACTATTTTTTGAATTTAGGTTTCATAATTTCCAGGAAAACCAAGTCCAGGTAAAATACACGTTTTGAAGGTCTTAGGTGAGATATCTGTATTTAATTGGGTTGTGACTATTCATGATTTAGTATGGTAAGCTGAATATACTCTCACTTCTATCAAAATGTTACTACATAACATATCTTAAAAACTAAGGATAAAATGTTAGACTTGTTCGTACAAGATTGCTTTATAAACGCACTCAATTGAACCTTGCTTAAATGATGACAGTATTTTCTTTAGAAGTGTTTCAGAATTAAAATACTTTTAATTCTGAAAAAGTTTTGAGTTTTAATTTCAAGCTGTCATTTAATTACAAAAATGTTGGGTTACCACATTGATAATACAATGAAATACAAGCAATATGAAATTAAAAGAAAATTAAAATGCAAGTCTATTTTGCTGCTTTAAGAGACTTATATTTTAACAGCTGTATTCACTTTGATGGCTTATAACCAAATATAGCATATACAGGAAAATATGTCTTTACTAACATCTACTCATCCATCTCCTTAAAAATAGTGACTTGGTTACTAAATTAAGGAGCGATCCATTATATTCTGCGCAAAGTATTTAACTGTTGTACTGAAATAGTGATCACCTAGAGATCAAAATAAAGCATATGCTTCATTTGCACATTTTAATCATTTGTGTGACAGGTATTTCAGGTTGTGTTATACACTAGGACCTAGAACCAAAGGATTCTCTGATACTGCTGTCAGCATTTGCGTACAGAAACTTTTGATACAGGCCAGAAATGGAAATGAAATCAGAGTTATAACTGTATAGCTTAGGGACTCACATGGCAAATGAAGAGGACAACACTAAAAAATACATCTTTATGTCTTTTGATTAATTTCAAGATAGGAACCATGTAATTGCATCAAAACAGTTTGCCCCCAAACGTCTTAATTAATTTAGCATTTGATAAAGTAGTTAAGGGAGCTCCTACAAGACAGCATTTTTGCATATAATGACCCAATGCTTGAGACATTTTGATGCACAACTGTGCTTTTTCTAAGCTATGTGCTTTTCTAAGATTTAGAACTGTAGTTGTGATTGAAAAGTAAATAAGCAATAATTCTGCAGAGTGGTTATTAATTGCTGATGATGAATTTGTCTGATCTGCCGAAGATGAAATATAAAGCAAAATTGTAGACAAATTTGGAAATGATAAAAGTTTTGTCCTGAAAATTAATTCCATGGAAACCTGTAATAGAAAAAATGATATTTAAAGATCCTTTCTCCCACTTACCCAAGTGTTTTTTAAGGGTAACAATAGGAGATAGGTCAGGATCTTCTCTGAAGCCTACAGCAATATCTTCCTATAGTTTAAGGTTGCCTTTCACTTCAATTAAACTTCAAATTCAGGCACTTTGACTTGACTGGAAAGTGAACCTCTCTTATAACCTCTGAACCATTTCCACCCCACCCCATTCTCTCCATGAAGATGACACTGGTGTAATGCCATATGCTTTATATAACATGACCTGTCCCACACAGTCATGTGATTGGATGGACAGTTTGAATGAGCCTGTAGAGTAGCAGGACTATTGTGCTTCCAGTATTTCTTTTGCCTGTAACTGTAATATAAACCTTTTTGTGCAGATGTGTTGTGAGCTGATGTGGAAAGCTGATCCAACTCAGACCTAAACTAGTGAAATACCAGAATTAATTAGGTTGGTTATTATTGCCTGAAAGAGCTCCCTCCTTTCTACCTCCTCTGAAATGAAAACTTTCCAATAATTTCTACTCCCCTAAGAGGAAGGCTGGGAATGAATGACTCCCTCAAACTCCCACGCTACCACTGGAAAATGCAAAGAACTGGGGAGAGGCTGCATGCATGACCGGGAACAGGCTTACACCTCAGTCCTGCTGTGCTCCATCACTTCCTTCATATGTAGCTGGACACACCAGTCCTTCACTGCTCTGGTTCTGCTGCTCTGTTCTTCCTGCTTGTGCTTGCAAAAGGAATTCTGCTGTATCAAGGCTTACCCATGAAACTACACAGATTAATTGTTTTAGGGATAAATGTAAAAGTAGCTCTATATTTAGAACCATAGTCTAACTGAGTACGTCTCTACAAGGCTTTGGCCATGTTATTTGTAAGGTTTAACTTACATAATTCCATTTCCATAAATCTCTATTAAAAATAGTTTGTGCCCCAATATGCAATTAGGATTTAAGGGAAGCTTTTAAAACTAGGTTTAAGCCACTTACTGTGTGTTTTCATTAATAAAACCTAGTAATAAACTCCTAGAGTTATTCAGACTACTAATTTTTGTTAAAAGATTTCAGTTTTGTCTTTTAGGATCCAGTTATGAATAAGGTCAACTAAATGTAGTTTAAAAAAATGACAGAGCCTTAGCACACTAAAATAAAAGTTGGGATTTTTATGACTGTATTTATGTTGCTCTGTAAAGCAACCTAACGCACACACACAAAGAAAATCCCAGAACAACATGAAAAACAAAAGCACTTAGATCTTTTCTATTCCTTTAACAGAACATGCTCTGGAACTGGGTTTGATTTAGGCAGCTTCCTTTAGCTAATGACAAAGAAATGTAACTAACTCCTAGAATGTATTGGGTTGGAAGGGACATCCCAAGGTCATCTATTCCAACCCCCCTACAACAAGCAGGGATGTCTAACTGGAACACACTGCTCAGACCCTCTTCAAGCCTGGCCTTGAATGTCTCCAGGTACGGGGCCTCTACCACCTCTCTAGGCAACCTGTTCCACTGATCCACCACCCTCACCTTAAAGAACTTTTTCCTAATATCCAGCCTAAATCATTTCTATCTTGAAACCATTACCCCTCCTCCTATTTACACGATTTATTAGTTTTCCATATTGCAGCCAGAGGTCTTCACAAGTACACGCATCTGTGTCCTGGTGGAAAAGCTGAGGTCTTTATTTTGACTTTCTTTTGAGCACAGGATCATCCCTGGAGTATCATGTCTGAACATGGTTACAAGCCACATGATTTACTGAAAGGTGGAGTCATGTGCAAGAAAACACTCCAGGGTGATAGCAACTGAGTAGCAGCACAGTGGTGTCACAGCACATAAGCAGTCACAAAATGCTGCTTAAAATGTAGGTCCTTTTCCTTTTCCTTTCCTTCAGCACTCCCTTCTCTGTGACACAAACCCAGTTGTCTCCTCAGCCCTCATACTGCTGAGAAACACCACTTACACAGCCTGGGTATACATACTGATGCCTTATTTCTTGCCTTAATTCCACGCATCTCTGCATTTCTTTTTCTTCCATCTCGTCTCTTCAGACGTGGCTGATTGATCTGCCTTCAGAACCAACACCTCTGTGACAGTTTGGCAGCTCAGGGCAAGAGAGCTTGGAGAAAGGGGGCCTTTTCTAGGTACAGGCAGCATGGTAAGCAGCACCTGCCCTGCTCCCTGTGTCAGCTGATCTTGAGAGAGAGGTGGGCCAGGTGTGGTCTTCCCTTTCTTTCTTCTGTCTCTCACAATGTTTGCAACTCAGACAAAAGCACCTGAGAGAATGTGGGAACCCAGACTGAGGTCCAGTGAAATCATGGAGGTGTCTGAGTATCTGGTTGCAGACAGTGCTGTAGAGTGCAGTGTGACCTAGATCACACCTGTGCCCAATGTGACCAGGTTAATGATCTGATCAACCTAGTAGCACAACTAAAAGATGGTTGAAAGGCTGAGGATGGTAAGGGAGTGTGAGAGGGAGGTACACTGGTGGAGTCAGGCTGTACTACCTTTGAGGAGAGGGCAGCAGGTTGAGGCTCCATTAGAAAGGAACACGGAGGGAAAAGAATCTTTGC
>VZRI01012584.1:0-15435 GCA_013397515.1 Upupa epops | reverse complement strand
AGAGGAAAACGAACAGATTGTGTGATGTTCACTGCAACATCTATGGCTTTTCATTTCTTTGATAAAAATAAATACATGCTAAGAAGTAGTATTTTATGGTTCATTACGTTAATGGAATGCTAAGATCGTATTTAGTTGCTTGGGTTGTGCTTAATTTTATTTTGACTTTGTTTCCAGATGCAGAGCAGGAAAGTATTTTTGGGTTCAGGACTNCATCACATTGGTGTGCACCTCAGTCAGGGTGTGCACCTCACCTGCATCTCAGGGCTGTAACTGCAGAGTCACAGTGCTAGAAATGAAGCTTTGTTTCCAGGTCCTGCTGGAGAAGCCTCTGTAGCTCTACTCACCAGTTTTGCTTTCAAACTGTGGCTCTTTTAAATGACTACAACAGAACCACAGAATTGTCAAGGCTGGATAAGACCTCTGAGATCATCGAGTCCAGCCTAACAACAAAAATTTAGCAAGACCGGCTCTCAACTAAATACATGTATTTTGTTCAGTCTTATGGCAGGGGATCCTTTCTGCAAGAATGAGAAAGTGTGGAAAGTTTATTACAATTTTAACACTTTCAGCTGCAGTCTGCAGAGGAAGAAGAAATTCATGGAAAAACTCATGGTTCTGTTTTCGGATCAAATCAGGTACTAGCTGCACGTTTATGAGTGTACTGTTGTTTAACAGACAAATTTAGAGCAAAGAATGAGGGCGCTACACAGAAATTTAAATCAGTTCTTTTAGTCTCTGCCTGAGCTCTGTGGGCAGAGCAGCATGACAGGAGCACAGAGCTCCTGGACTGGTAGTTCCACATCACTGAAAAATTCCCTTACATGCCTGAATGTCTGCTTTTTTTGTCTGAGCAGCTCCTTGATTGCTAGTTAGCTACCTCACTCCTTTCCTTTCTAGCCCTTTACTGAGGTGGTAATTATGCAATCACAGATCTGGTTTGGTCAGAAGAGACTTTTAAGATCCAACTATTAACAAGCACTGACGAGTGATCACTAGCACTAAGTTGTCCCTTAGCACTACATCCCCACAGCATTTCAATCCCTCCACAGATGGAGACTCTACCACTGCCCTGAGCAGTCTATGACAGGGCTTGATGACTCTTCTGTGTAAGAAATCTTGCCTAAATCCAACTTAAACCTCCCCTGGTGCAACTTGAGGCCATTTCCTCTTGTCTTGTTACTTAGGAGAATAGACCAACCCCCACCTCATTACAACCTCCTTTCAGGTGGTTGCAGAGAATTAGAAGGTCTCAGCCTCCTTTTCTCCAGGCTAAACACCCCAGTTTCCTCAGCTGCTCTTCAGAGTACTTGTGCTGCAGACCCTTCAGAAGCCTTGCTGCCCTTCTTTGAACATACTCCAGCCTCTCAATGTTCTTCTTGGATTGAGTGGCCCATAACTGAACAGAGGGTTCAAGGTGGGAGGTAGTGAGATAGTGACATTTTATTCCATCCCTTATAGATTTTTAATGTTTTTAAAAAACCCCCACAGAAGAATGTGAAATATTGCAGAAGGGAAATACCAAATTATGAGTAAGTGTTCACAGGATGCTGTGGGGATAAACATATCTGGAGTTTCTGGCAGCTTAGAAGAGTGAAGCATCTGACTATAGACAGTATTAAGACACGGGAAGCAATTATTCCATGCTTGTTCTGCTGAGGTAGGATGGCATTTGGAGAGCTATATCTAATTCTTGGCTGCATGCTTTGAAAGTAAGTGCAGTTTAGAGAGGGAGTGATAAATGTGGTAGAAAACATGCACTGCTTAGAATATTAACCAAAGGAAATAGATTTATTTATTTATTTATTTTGTCTCTGGAAGAGAGAAAAACAAGAAACTCAGTCTTCCAAGCATTGTAGTAAGGGCCATATTGATTGTTCTACATGACAGCTGGGGAGACTACAAGAAGTCACCTTTAAATTGCAGAAGACAAAAATAGAGTTGAATCCTTCCTTCAAAACCAGAAAAATCCATCACTCTCCCCCATCTGACCATCTCGGAGTTGGAGAAAATAAACATCGGGTTCTGTATTTTGGTTACAACAACCCCAGAACTATAGGCTGGAAATGGAGAGTACTCAGGTAGAAAGAGACTTAGTGGTACTGGTGGACAGTAAACTTAGCATGAGTCAGCAATGTGCCCAGGTGGCCAAGAGGGCTAATGGCATCCTGGCCCGTATCAGGAATGGTGTGGCCAGCAGGGAGAGGGAGGTTATCCTCCCCCTGTATTTGGCACTGCTTAGACCGCACCTGGAGTACTGTGTCCAGTTGTAGGTCCTTCAGTTTAGGAAGGATGTTGAGGTGCTGAAACAAGTCCAGAGAAGAGCAGCTAGAATGGTAAAGGGCCTGGAAGGTCAGCCCTACAAGGAGAGGCTGATGGAGCTGGGTCTGTTTAGCCTGGAAAAGAGGAGGCTCAGGGGTGACCTTATCGCTGTCTATAACTACCTAAAAGGTGGTTATGGTCATGCGGGGGTCAGTCTTTTCTCCCTGGACACGAGACAGGACAAGGGGTCACAGTCTTAAGCTCCATCGGGGGAGGTTTAGACTTGACATTAGGAAAAGGTTTTTCACTGAAAGAGTGATCAGATTTTGAAACGGGCTGCCCACAGAAGTGGTTGGGTCACCGTCTCTGGAAGTGTTCAAGGTTAGTCTGGATGAAGTGCTGAGAGTCATGATCTAGATGTCAGATGTTTAGGGTTACTTGGTTGGTTTTAGGTTGGACTGGATGATCTTCAAGGTCTTTTCCAGCCTCATCATTACTGTGATACTGTGATACTGCGATACTTTAAGATTCAAGGAAATTTGGGACATCCTGAGTGCTGCTGCCTACTTGTGCTCACAGTGTACCCTAGCAATTCTGACTCGCTGTGTCAACTGAGCTCACTTTGGGGAAGCCACGTCTGGAATTCACCCTTCAAACTAAAGGCATTAAGATGTTTGTAACTGCAGCATTCAGAGCTCCAGCAAACAGTGAGGCAAAGGAGTCTGCACATATTCCTTCTCTGGTGATTTTAAGAGTGAACTTTAAATAAAACATCTATCCTGAACAGGCTGAGTTTCCCTGATCCTCATTTACATGGCAAGCATTACTAACTGATCACTCACAGCCCCTTAAAGCCCTGTTGTTTAGATAGAGTCTAACCTTGATTATCTAAAATTATGATTCTGGGATCTCTTGCAGAAATTTGCGGTTCATGGAATCATAGAATCATTAAGGTTGGAAGAGATCTCCAAGTCCAGCTGCCAACATTAACCCCACTATGCTCACTGAACTATGTTTCCTAGTGCCAGATTTACTTCACAGACAGAGACTCCACCCTGGGGTGCTGCCTGGGCAGCCTGTTCCAATCCCTGACCGCTCTTCCTGTGAAGAAATTTTCCTGATGTCCTATCTAAATCTTCCCTTGTGAAACATTTCCTCTCATCCTATCATTAGTGACTGGAGAGAAGAGACTAACTCTCACCTCTCTACAACCTCCCTGCATGAAAAGTATGATAAATGCAAATCAACACAGAAAAGTATGGAAGGTTTCATTACATCAATCCTAACTTCACCAGGTTTTGAAGCATCTCAGAGTACGTCAAGCCTAGTGCTGGCACTATGAGGGTTAGGTATTTGCACTCCATATGTGTCTGCAAAGAATGAACATTCTGTAAGCCTACAAAAGGCACAGTACACTGATTATCAGAATAATCCTAAAGTTCAAATACAGCAAATACCAATCCATCTTGCTAGCTCTGTAAATACCATGTAATTAGGATGAGTACTTCCTTGCATATTTACAGAGTTGGTGTGAACACTCATCAGGAAGAGACAGGAGTGGCTTTCTGCCTAACACACAAGGTAAATTGAAGGAGCTGGAGTCCAGCAGTGTCCACAGGAGGGCAAGTGAGAGTGCGAGCAAGAGTGCTTTATTGTGTGTGCAGCTTCTATTTAAGCAAGTTGCTTATCTACAGAGTACACATCATCTGACAACTAACTGGTACAGCAAAAACAACTAGCAATAGGCTGACAAGAGAGATGGTACCTGGTAATTGCTCTGGGTCTTCAACAGGCCCCCATGGTCAGCTCGTTGTGTAACTTGTAATGGAGTCTGAGACAGGTCATGATATTTACAGCTAGGGTATGCCCAGCAGCCACATCATCCCTGCCTGAGCCTCCTACATCTCACCTTTTTTTTTTTTTTTATTTGATTGCAATAATTGTTTGTGTAAGCAATGATGAGTCAATTTCATTTGAGAAACGNGGAGTGGCTTTCTGCCTAACACACAAGGTAAATTGAAGGAGCTGGAGTCCAGCAGTGTCCACAGGAGGGCAAGTGAGAGTGCGAGCAAGAGTGCTTTATTGTGTGTGCAGCTTCTATTTAAGCAAGTTGCTTATCTACAGAGTACACATCATCTGACAACTAACTGGTACAGCAAAAACAACTAGCAATAGGCTGACAAGAGAGATGGTACCTGGTAATTGCTCTGGGTCTTCAACAGGCCCCCATGGTCAGCTCGTTGTGTAACTTGTAATGGAGTCTGAGACAGGTCATGATATTTACAGCTAGGGTATGCCCAGCAGCCACATCATCCCTGCCTGAGCCTCCTACATCTCACCTTTTTTTTTTTTTTTATTTGATTGCAATAATTGTTTGTGTAAGCAATGATGAGTCAATTTCATTTGAGAAACGTGACCTGAGGAGCCGGTCAACAGAGAGATAAGAGAGGGTATACACTGTATAAAACACCCTGCTAGGATTAAAATTACTATTATTAATACTGCATAGAAAAAGACCTGCCGAGGGCTCAGCCAATCAGGAAGCCAGCTTGTCAGCCAGGTATCTACTTGTACATTATCCCTTACAATCTTTTGTAAGTTGGCTAGTTCATCTTCAATTGTCTGATTTAAACTGTGAAAAAGCACTTGACACCAGCGTTTCCCTACTAATTTACAAAAGCCTCCAGCCTTGGCTACCAGATAGTCAACGAGCTGTTGCATTTGGTCTTGGTGAAGTTCAGACATTTCTAATTGTAAGTCTCTAATGATGGCACCAACTGCACTAATAGTTTTCTCCAGCCTGCATGTGAATCAAAGAATTGACCATATATTTTCTTGTGGGATGATTCCGGGATATGATCCTAGGGTAATGGTACCAGTTATTGCTCCTAGAATCGTCCTGCTCCACGAGTTTCTTCCAGATAGTTGCAGGTTTTATTGCTTCATGGTTGCATTGTGGTCCCTGTGTTCCAGCTGCTGCTCGACGTCATCTTGCAGAGCTGTGTCGCAATGCAATCTGTACTGATAAAGTAAGATACTCTAACGCTGCACGTTGATAGTTTCCAGGATGATAATTGGTAGCTATGCCACTAAAAAAGAACCACGTTTGGATCCTTAATTTGCCATCCAGAACAAATGCTGCCACTAATACCTGTATAACTGGGGAAAACATGGGAAAACTCTTGTAAATGTCATTCACTCTCAAGCCTACCAAGGTATGGTTCACATTGTAAGTTCTATTAAAGTTTCCCCACAACCAGAAATAATCAGATCAAGCAGTACAATTGCCAACCGTTCTTAACAGCCTTTTTGCTTGTGGCCAGTCTTTCCACTCATCATCCCACGCGCTGGAGTGATGACTACAGAAACACAGGCCTTTGGTAGTTTTTGTAAATCTGAATGTGGGCCAATGAGTGNAGAGCTGTGTCGCAATGCAATCTGTACTGATAAAGTAAGATACTCTAACGCTGCACGTTGATAGTTTCCAGGATGATAATTGGTAGCTATGCCACTAAAAAAGAACCACGTTTGGATCCTTAATTTGCCATCCAGAACAAATGCTGCCACTAATACCTGTATAACTGGGGAAAACATGGGAAAACTCTTGTAAATGTCATTCACTCTCAAGCCTACCAAGGTATGGTTCACATTGTAAGTTCTATTAAAGTTTCCCCACAACCAGAAATAATCAGATCAAGCAGTACAATTGCCAACCGTTCTTAACAGCCTTTTTGCTTGTGGCCAGTCTTTCCACTCATCATCCCACGCGCTGGAGTGATGACTACAGAAACACAGGCCTTTGGTAGTTTTTGTAAATCTGAATGTGGGCCAATGAGTGACATTAAATGCCATTGGTGGTTCCGAAAATTACCTCAGGTTTGGATCCTTTGGAGTTGTGCCAAAACCAATTCTGGGGTGTTAATGACAGCAGGTAGAAAGGCCATCACTAGGGCTATCATCACTAGATGCTCATAAAGTAAAGTGATACCTGGTTCATGGACTTGAAACATGCATTGTGCATGGCAAATGCAGACATTTGGGCTGGCAGATGTCAAGAACAGAGGATCAACAATTCCCCATGCACTTAGGGGAGTAATCAGTAATCATTAATACAACAACAGAATTTGCAGTAATTATAGAAAAAACAGTAGCAACCAGGTTGTCCAGGATTTCTTCACAGCCTTGTTGCTGAAGGACAACCTGAGCTTTTATTAGTCACCATCTTCACATCTCCCCATGTATATCACATGGGCTGGTCAGTTCCGCGGTTGTCTCAGCACAGTTTGTCGCCAAGTGCAGGTTGAAGTCTGGTATTGGGCTCGTCAGTTCCTGATGCCAAGCCATGAGCAGGCTTCACAAACTTGGCAGGAACCCAAAGAGGGCCATCAGCTGTCGACGTTGCAGCATAGCTGCAACCTCAGGTTATTTGAGGTGCAGGGACCTTCCACTAGGGATCTGATAGTTGTCAATACCACACCTGTGGACGAGGTAGAGGGGCAGGGGTGGGAAAATGCTTCTGGATAGGACACTGATTGTTAGAATTAAGAGATGACTAAGGGTAAACAAAGCAAGGTGCAACCACTGTTGTATATTCCTTTGGTGTGGCAGGGAGGAATTCACCCTTTTTTAGAGTACGGTGTGCTCTTTCCACAATGGCTTGTCCCGCAGAATTACATGAAATGCAAAGTGACAGGCAAAACAGGAGTTAAGGAAGGTCTGTGACATATAAGCTGGACCATTGTCAGTTTTAATGCACTTTGGGTGGCCTAACCCAGCCATCACAGCAAGGACATGGAATGTCACTGCATTCACAGTCTCGGCATGTTGAGCAGAAGCCTGAACACAACCAGAATAGGTATCTATACTAACATGCAATACCAAATAAGGCTTAAACGGGGAAAAATGAGTAACATCCACCTGCCACAATTGATTTGGAAGTTCACCTCGTGGATTGACTCCCACCAATGCTGCTGGGGTGTAGAGAGAACAATGAGTACAGGATCTGACAATGGCTTGTGCATGATTCAGTGGAATTGAAAATTGTTTAGCCATGTTTTTTTGCTGGTTGGTGAAAAATGAATGACTCTGAAAATAATCAGAAAACAGATTATACATGCTTCATAGTGCTGCGTCAGCTTTTGCATTTCCTTCACTCAAGGGGCCAGGTAAAGGTGTGTGATTTCAGATATGTGCAACAAGAAAAGGAGTTGTCCTAGAGGAAAGAAGATTCTGGAGCTTTAGAAGCAATGTCATTAAATTGTGATCAGTGTGAGTTGCAAGACAAGCAGCAGGAAGCTGAAAATAAGATTATAAACTTAGATCGTATCCTCTATTAGATTAAAGGAACAGTTCTGAAAATGCCAAAAAACTAAGCTAACGGCTGCTATCTCTGATTGTTAGACTGCAGCCTGTGGAGCTGTAAAACCTACTTCCCAATCCCACTTCTGCTGGCTATAGCATGTGATGACTCCCCTCGTAGTGGAACCATCCATAAAAACAGTAACAGCATCTGTAGGAGCAGACTTTGCAGCTAGGGGGGATGTATGCAGAGTTGCAGAAAGAGGTAAAGTAAACCCAGGATCCTTCAGGAGGTTAAACAAAAGATCTACATAGTTCCCAAAAGCAATCTGATAAGAATCTGAGGAAGTCATGAGATGCTGATGCTCTACCTTAGTAAGCGTAAAAGTGATAGATACTAAATCATAACCTATGAGTTGTAAAGCTATCTGCCGTGCCTTGATCATGACATCTGACTGGGCTTGCACATAAAAATAAATATGCCTGGGCGGGGGGGTGTAGCAGATACATACAACCATTCTACCACATAAGCATGCTTATCGTTCCTTAGCACATACAGCACCCCAGTAGGAGAACGTGGTGTAGGTAAGATTGCAAGAGACAGGCCTGAGAAATTAGCAGGGATTCCATCTACGAACTGTTTCTGAAAAAGCTCAAAAATGTTAGCTAATACCTTTTTGTGTTCTCTCAACAGGACCACTGTATCTTGTGGGCCCTTCTTATCTTGAAGTAATCGAAACAGTGGGATCATTGCTGAGGTGGGTACCTTGAAAAAAGGCCTAACCCAATTCATGGTTCCCAAAATCTGATGAAATTCCACCAAGGTATAACTTGATTTAATTTGTAATTGAGAAATCGTAGGTGCAGCATAATGGGCAAGCATTTTGTGACTCAAATATATGTACGATGGTTGTTTTTGAACCTTCGCAGGGACAATGAACAAAACCTCTTGAGGCTAACATCTCCTGCAAAGTTTCCACGTGCTGATGGGTCAATAAAGGCCAAGCAACTAAAATATCATCCGTATAATGATATACTAACAGGTCTGGATATCGTTATCTGAACGGAGCAGGTGCTTGAGCAACAAAATTTGACACAAGGTTGGGGAATTCAACATTCCCTGTGAAGCACAGTCCACTGATACCTTCCAGTTGGTGCCCAGTGGTTCGACACAGGTATGGTAAAGGCAAATTCTTCTCTGTCCTGGTCATACAGGGGGATGGTAAAGAAAAAAACCTGTAGATCAACAACCAGAACTTGATAATCATGCAGTATTAAATTTGGCTTCAGTGTTCCACACTGCAGGGCCCCCATCAGTTGGATGCATTTGTTAACTTCCCTCAGATCATGTAAAAGTCTCCACTTCCCCGATTTCTTTTTGATTATAAACAGGGGGGTATTCCAGAGGGTTCAATATGCCCTGCTTACAACTGCTCCTGAAACAGTATATGTAAAGCCTCCAATCTTGGTCCAGGCAGTGGCCACTGATTAATCTATACAGGGTCTGTAGTGAGCCACCATAGAGGGAGAACAGAAAGACTGAGATACATCCTAAATATCCAAGACTACAATGGCTCCTATTTGTTCTAACAAGTCACATCCCCAAATGTTAATGGGTGAATGCAGCAAAAAGGGACAAACTGTAGCAACCTGTGTATTAAAATGAGGAGAGATTACTCTCAGCCACCTATGGCTCTTCCTAGAAGTCTGTGAACCACTGATTCCCCACAAATGCTGAATTGGTTCAGTTTCCCAATGAGATGGCCACTCAGCCTGTCTTCTCATAGAGACATCTGCTCCAGTGTCCACTAAACCTGTGAAGGACAAATCTTAAATAATTTAATGTACACAAGGGCCCCTCTGACCCAACGGGTTTCTCAATGCAATTAATCATAGTGGATGCAAAAGTGTCCACTCCTCTCTCGGCAGCTGGCCTGTGGCACATAACGAGATATCAATATCAATCATGCCAAGGACGTTCCAAAACATAACTTCTGGGGAAGGTTAGTCCAAACCTGTAACTGTATAATGCCTTCACAATCCTGATTGATTACCCCAGGAACTATAACGAGTCCTCTCCTAGTAGCCAAGGATTTAGGGAGGATGAAACCCACATAATCCTTGGGAAGGGCCCCCTCGCCTGCATGGGGACTATGTGCACTTCTACAGAGAACTGAAAGTCAACAGCCTGCGTTACCAAAAGTTCGAGCCCAGCGCCAACTCCTGTGGATGCAGATAGCCAGCAAACCGGGACTGTTGTGTTGGACTGAAGGGTGTCCCGCTAGGGGTTGGAGCAGCATGGATCAGGTACACCCTTGTTTGGATCTTGGCCAAGGGCCTGCCTGTACAGCGGTTTCTCAAGTGACATCGGCCAGCCCAATGGAAGCCCTTCTGACAAATAGGGCATCCTTTAGAAGGTCTTGGAGCCGTCTGCATCAGGGCAAAGTGGCAGTCTTTCGCAAAAAACCCATCTTTCCCACACTGAAAACATTTCTCTGTTCCATGTCTCTCTGCCCTAATCACAGCAGCTAAGAGGTGCACTTGATGTGCGTGCAAACCAATATCCTGGCAAGTGCAAATCGTGTCTGCCAGAGTAACATTAGGCAAGGCAATAAGGGCTGGAGTGCCTACTGGCATTCCTCATTCACATTATCTCTTGCTAGCCTCATAAGGAGTTCCTCTGAAGCCTGTACATTGTCAACCTGCTGAGCAATAGTGGCCTGGAGCCAGTTAATGAACTCTGTATAGGGCTCAGTGGGCCCCTGACAGATCTCAGCAAAACTTCTCCAAGGCTGCCCTGCTGCAGGGATCTTTTTAAACACAGCAAAGGCACAGTCAGACACAGCCCATACCGTAGCCCAGGGACACTCTGTGCCTCTACAGTGGAGAATTGCCCCATGCCAGTCAACTGGTCAGCAAGCATAGCTCCACCAGTTGCTCTCTCAGCTGCACACCACACCCATTCACTATCCCAAAGAACACGCTGTAAAGTACTCAACAACGTACATGTCATATTCCCTCCAATCCTGGGGGACCAGAGCATAAGAACTCATAAGACTCTCTAGCAGACTCTGCACGTAATTACTCATAACACCCCTGTACTCTATAGCCCTCTGAATTTCATGCAACACTGGATATGGGAGAGGGGTCCAAGTAACAATATTACTCCTGTCATCATTCTCAAAATAAGTAATGGGCAAAGGCCAGTAAATCCACCAATTCTTCTGCCGACAAATCTCCAGACTGAGTACACTGTTCCACCGTCTGCTGAAATGCGCTCTGGAATTGGCAACTATCACTGGCAGACAGAGGGGGCACGGGAAGGAGGGTCTGCAACACACCCTGAGCTACCTCCCTATCACCAGTGGGGACAAGAGTTGCTAACAGGGCTCCATCCCTATATAAGGCTATGGGGGGGCAATCAAAGCAGCCATGGGTAAGGGGGCAGTGGAGAGGGCCAAGGCAGCCAGAGGTGAGAGAGCAACCAGAGTCATCAAGGGTGGGGGGTAATTGGGGTTGCCAAGGGTGGGGGGGCAAATGAGGCTGCTGGGGGCAGAACCTGGGAAGTTCTTCTCCCCCTCTGGGAAGTTCTTCTCCCTCTCTGAGAAGTTCTTCTCCCCCTCTACTCTGCCCTGGTGAGGCCTCATCTTGAGTACTGTGTTCAGTTTTGGGCCCCCCAGTTTAGGAGGGACAAGGATCTACTGGAGAGGGTCCAGCGGAGGGCTACGAGGATGATTAGGGGACAGGAGGGCATGGCTTATGAAGAGAGGCTGAGGGACTTGGGGCTTTTTAGTCTGGAGAAGAGAAGACTTAGGGGAGATTTGATAAATGTTTATAAGTACCTGAAGGCTGGCCAGGAGGGAGGGGACAGGCTCTTTTCACTTGCTCCCTGTGATAGGACAAGGAGCAATGGGTGTAAGTTGCAGCAGAGGAGGTTCCGCCTCAACACAAGGGGGAACTTCTTTGCTGTGAGGGTCACAGAGCACTGGAACAGACTCCCCAGGGAGGTCGTGGAGTCTCCTTCTCTGGGGACTTTCAAGGCCCGCCTGGATGCTTTCCTCTGTGATCTGTGTTAGATAGTTTTGTCCTGCTCCAGCAGGGGGGTTGGACTCGATGATCTCTTGGGTCCCTTCCAACCCCTAACATCCTATGATCCTATGATCCTATGATCCTATGAACCATGGGAGCACTGCATGTCTGCAGTGCATCAGCAGGCAATGTCACGGGGGTGGTACTGCCAGGCCCAAATTTTTCTACTGCCTGCTGACATAAATGCCATAAATGTAATGTCTATACTGGGGCCCTCGGTTCAGAATGCAATACTTGCCCTAAATCTTGCCATTTACTAAGTTGCAATGACCCTTCCTCTGGGTACCGAGGACACTGTTCTCCAATTTCTTGGACCAGTCGGTTAACCTTACTATGGGGAACATTGTGTCCTGCATTTTAAGCAAGTAAACTAACGCTTCCATGTGCTTCTCTTGTCTATCAGAAAGAAAAGTGCCCATCACTCACTGGGATCCGATATGGGTGTGTAGCCTCTTTGTGGTTGTGTGGGTGCGAGTTTCTCTGCTCCTGTCTCCAAGTTTCTCATTCTAAATTCCTTGTTCCAACTCTTCAGTTTCAAGTCTCTGTTTCTTGTCCCTGTTCAGGCGCTAGATGAAGAAGGAGCCGAAGTCCAGCAGAGTGTCAGCAGGAGGGCGAGTGAGAGCAAGAGCGCTTTATTGCATGCATGCAGCTGCTGCTATTTAAGCAAGTTCCTTATCTACAGAGTATACTCGTCATCTGATAACTGGCTGGTACAGCGAAAATACTCAGTAATAGGCTGACAAGACAGATGTCACCTGGTAATTGCTCTGGGTCTGACAACAGGCCCTGTGGTCAGCTCACAGTGTGACATGTAAGGGAGTCTGAGGTAGATCATGATATTTACGGTTAGGGTATGCCCAGCAGCTGCATCATCCCTGCCTGAGCCTCCTATGGTAAATGAATCCAGGCACCAGATTTTATGGGCTTGGGCCATCACAGGATCACAGAACCACAGAATATTAGGGGTTTGGAAGGGACCTCAAATAATCATCTATTCCAATGGACCACCTAGATTAGGTCACACAGCAACATGTTCAGGGTGGGTTTTGAATGTCTCCAGAAAAGTGGACTCCACAACCTCTCTGGGCAGTCTGTTCCAGGGTTCTGTCACCCTCACAGTGGAAAAGTTTTTCCTTACGTTTACATGGAACCTCCTCAGCTCCAGCTTGCACCCATTGACCCTCTTTCTGTCATTGGACACCACTGAGAAGAGTCTGGTACCATTCTTCTGACACTCAACCTTTACCTATTTGTAAATGTTAATGAGGTGATCCCTCAGTTTCCTCTTCTCCAAGTTGAAGAGATAATCCTCCCTCAGCCTTTCCTCATAAGGGAGATGTTACACTCGCTTAATCATCTTAATGGCTCTGCACTGGACTCCTTCAAGCAGTTCCCTGTCCTTCCTGAATTGAGAGGCTCAGGACTGGGCACAATACTCCAGATGCAGCTGTAATGCAGCAATGACAAACCTCCTTACAGCAGCGGCCGGCATTGTGTGTCTGAACGGCAAGCAGGGAAATGTTCTAATTTCAACTAGCTTACCAAAAAGCTAAAGCAAGTTTTCCCCAGAGGCCTTGTAAGTTCGCCAGCAGAGCCAGAAAGCATGAAGCTAAATTGTAGATTAACAAATCTATGGGTAATATTATTTACAAACTAGTAGTTTGCCATCTTGCTATGCTAACTGAAGTGGGAGCAGGAAATACCTTCATGTAGGCTGCCTAGAGGTTGTGCCATTTGCGGGAAAGTTATCTCCAGACACTACTCCAATGATACTTGTGAATGATGCAGATTACTTGCAGCTCTCTCCTTTCTCCAGTTACCTTGTCACCATATGGAGAATGGGACAGAGTCACTAGATACCTCTGCACCTAGGATTTGGGGTGGAAATAGGTTATTTAGCTATTTCATCTCAAGGTCTCAGGACTTATTTTGCAACACTTTTCATGTACTGTTTCATATTTTAAAATTAGACTTAATTGCCTTCATAATTGCATTTCCATACCATGCTCTAAGGCTTCTTTTGTGAGATCCCCATCCAAAAGTTTTATCAGTGACTTACAACGAGACTGACTTCTACCCTTCACTTAAGGTAACTTTATCTGTGCAGGCGCATGACATCTCTTGTGGGAAGCAACAAATTCCTGTCAGGGTCCTTCCCAGCAGCTCTCCCCTTTACAGAAATTATTTTCCATGTTAACAGAGATTCAAAAATATAGCAACCACCACCCGGGCCAGAACCACTCACAGACTCTTCATAGGACCGACATGCTTTAGAGCTCACAGTCTTGCTCATGAATTTCTACATGGAGGAGGACAAGGAGTCATCTTTTGTGTCTCATTTGATGCACATCTGCTGCACAAGCAGACATTCAGACTGCTGTTTGGGATTTGTGCTGTTTTGGCCAGTTCTAAGGATATAGTTTTACATCATGTGTGGTCAACTTCAGGTGTCCCACAGACACATCTGAAACAGTCACTGGAAGAAATGCTGACTTCTGAGCCACGTGTGGGTTGATGTAGCCCAGCATACAGTCACCTTTCTACAGCTCCCCCACCACAACACTGCTGGCCATGAAAGCTGCTCTCTGTGAGACACAGCTAACCAAGCAGCTCTTGCTTACCCTTTGGCTGAGACAGAACATAGAATAGAATCATAGAATCATCAGGGATCAGCAGGGACCTTGAAAGATCATCTAGTCCAATATCCCTGCCACATCAGGACACTCCGACTTTAGGACAGGGCCTGAAAGTCAGGCAGAACTCCTAGCACTGTGCAGCTGTTAGAGGGAAACATGTTGGAACTTGCTGGCCATAAACCCTGGAAGGGGGGCTGAGCAATGGTGGGAACCTTACTGATAAGGAATGGAAAAGTGCTAACAGAGCACTGACCCGTGAGTCAGGTGGTGATAAATTGTGAAGGAGGGAAGCAGCTGGCCTTGAAGAAAAGAACAAACAAGCTGTGTTAAGAAGATTCTGTTATTAGGCAATGTAAGCTTTGTTATTTGTCCTTAACTAATCAGTAGATGACAAATGCAGAATGTTTGACTAAAAGAACCAATCAACTTAAATCATGCAACCTATGGAGAAAAATATATGAACACATGATTGTGCACGATAAATCGACATCTTGCTTTCATCAAGCTGCTTCCCGTCTCTCAATCGCAGCAAATTGGTGACCCTGATGTAATTCCAGGGTACAGAACCACCTATCTTCATGGCATGCTGTGATTCCCACAGGACTTTGAATGAGCTGCTGAAAGGAAGCAAGAGCTGGTCAGCCTGAAATCCCTCCAGAGTAGAGAGGTGAGCTGAGGGAAACATGGGAAGTCAGATATCATCCCCAGAGATGAACATGAGCTTATGAAGGCTCTCCTTAAGAAACATGATAAGAGTATCTCTGGCCATGAGCTCAAAGAGATATTTAAATGAGTCCAGGCGAAAATACCCTCTGTGACTACCTCTAATATCTTCACCAGAGAGCTTTGGGATGATGTGGGGGTGAAATTGTGGGATGCAGTGACAATGGAAAATTCTGAGGCACAACGCTTGCTCCCATGGTGGAAGAGTATATTTGAGACTTTAAAAGCCCAAGAAGGGAGCCAAAAAAACGGAGAAAGGGAAGGAAACATATTCCCCTATAGCATCTCCATTGCTATCGGAGGATCAGGGAACATCTAAGCCCTTTAAGATCTGTGCCGTGAGCTACCCCTCACTGGAGGACCCCCTTGATGTAGGGACTTCTCAGGGCCTGAAGAAGGAAACAGATCTTTACACACACACACACAC
>VZRI01012582.1:17821-55106 GCA_013397515.1 Upupa epops | reverse complement strand
ATTTTAAAAATGCTAATTCGATGTTTGTGTAACTTTGCATCACAAAGACATGAAAACACACTATCTCACGTGAATTCAAGAACTTACTCCATGTTTGCATAAAAGCAAATTTACTTTTTCTGTTCGGACTTCTGTAACCATTTGGTATTCTTTTATATTTGGTATGTCTGCTTTCCTTTTGTCAGATTCTATAAAGAGAAGAAAAGAGCTTTTATCCTTTCTTGTTCTTTGCCTTCAGACAAAGCGTTATTTTGCTCCCTTTAAACTACAAAACTCAGGATAAAAAGCTATTAGACAATTTTAATAATTTCTTCCATTTCATAATTGAAAAAACGAAGATGCAGAAGGTGGAAGGAAGAATTTGTACCCAATTGCTGCGCTTTGGATGACTTTCTATTTGACGCTATCAATTTTCAATCACAAATAACAAGATTCTTTAAATGTTGCTTCCTCCTAAAGTAACCAGCAATGATTAACATTTCTTTTAGCGATAATTGGAATATTAAACACTGATTTCCCTATATTTGTTGTCATCGCTACAATCTTTGTGGCATTTCTAACTGGTGTGTTATTCATGCAACTCTTGCGCCCATCTTTTAAAGACAAGGTAAAAACTTGTGCGAACTACATATACTATAAAGAGAAAGTTTACAGTATGCTGCATGAAACATGAGCTATATACCATTTATTGAAGAAACCAGCATCAGACGCTTGAGGGGAGAAAACAACATCTGCATGACAGTCTGTGTGCCTGTGTCTGCTTTTCTGAAAAGGAATCTGACAACTCACCTTGTTCCTGCCAAAGCAGTGAACTGCGAGTTTGACATACACGTATGTCTTACGGGATACAGATCTAGCTGACCAATCTTGATCTAGCAATCAACATTTCAACAAACAAGCGCTTGAAACCCTCCGGAAGAAGTACATTCTTACTCTGCTCAGATGGTCCCAACACATTTCTATGAATTAATGGTCACGTTCAGGCACTAGAGATCCTTCTCTTTCAAAATATAGGTCTTTACTATAAAATATTTCTTTCTATTTGCAAGTCCTGTGTCGCTCCTGGACTGGTGGCACTCGCCCTGAAGTTGCAAGCCCCTGCTCCTATAGCGCACAGCTGTAACGCCCTCAGAAGCAAATATCATGCCTGGGTGTTAAGAGTTTTCTTCCAGATCCATGTACCCTGAAAGCAGGGTCCCTGCAGCAAGGCACCTGAAGGACAGTACTGTCCCACAAGCACCCCGTATCGAGGGCAATGATTAATCCAGTAGCCACCCATGCACGACCTGATGACCCGTCATGTTCATTGGCACACTGTTCTCTTTTTCCCTGTATGAACCGGTTCATTCAAAACATCTCTCTAACTACAAGATTCCTTTCTACTCCAATATCCTTGCTACTCCAGTCATTCTAGGTTTGCTGCATGTCAGGCTACTCGCTGCACTTGCAGGAGAGCCAGGAACTGTGCCAGCCTATGGCCACACTGCAATCCAGAGATATGAAGCTACTGCAGATTTACTTGGAAAGAGTAAAAAAAAACACCAAAGAGTGGAAATCTGCCATGAACAAATTGGGTAGTTTTTACACTGGACTAGCTCTAGTCTCACGTTTTGAGTGCTGATGAGCATTTGGAGCTCATTAAGATGATCAGGAGGTTTGAAACAAAATGATTTCTGAACAGAGCAAAGTTACTCCTGAGAACATATCAGCATCGGTATTCTGCGCTGGATGTGGGAATGTGTCTACTGAGCCCTCCATTTCAGATAGTGGTTGCCTCTTCATACTGTTTAATAATTAAGTGCTTTTATCATATATACACCAAATATGGTTATCATTGTTGTTGTTATTAAAGAGACAGCAACTATGAACAACAGCTCCCTCCCTCCCATTAAAGCACGAGTAAGTTAAGACAGTTGAGTGACTATTTAGACAGGATCTGAACACCCAAAATGCTGATCTTCTCAATGAGATTTGTTCTCCCATAAAAATCATTGGTGAGATGCTAGCGATGTGATCCTTAAAGCCATTTAAAAGAACTCGGAGGCTGCAGGTTTGAACCACCAGGAAACCTGTGTGCTGTCTATTTCACCTGTCTGTTTCCAGACACGTTCACTGCTATAGCCCCTGTTTTAAGATGCCAGGCTCTCCCACAGAGTCTCAGAGGGCATCTGTATCTCTTATACTGCTGTAGTTTTCTGACTTGACAATGTCTTCAGTTTTATAATAATTATATTTACGGTAATAAGATAGGCTTAATACTAATTTGTACACTTCAATAATAAAACCTTACAATAATTAGCATGATTTACACAATTTTTAAATGACTTGGAAAGCAGCATATCAAAAAAATTATTACAACTCAGAGAGCAATGCTCCTGCTGTGTTAAAACACAAGGCACTTCTTAAAATAATACCCATATCCATCACACTAGGCTTCTTTTTACAATGCAACCTTAATAAATATCACAGAAATATAATGCCTAGTAATTTATATCTTGATACCCACCATAAAGAATTCTATAAGTCATGTATACATTATATTTTCATTAGTGTTTGTTATCTCTTTGCCATTTGCTTACATGATTCTTAGATGCAACATCATTTCATTCCTTTATTGCAACTCCTAGAAATGAGTTTATATTTCCTTTCCCCAGAAACATGCGATTTATTTAAAGCCTCAAAAGTCAGGGCTAGGAATGGCATGTACTTAAATAAAGAATACGTATCTCAGGAATTAGCCTAGGTTTTAAATTCACTGCATATCCAGTCATTGCAACAATTTTAATATAATCCAAACCATCAACTGTTCCAAACTGCATAATGCTAACCGGTGGGTACAGACGTACCTCACAGGGGCACTGTCCGTTTCCTCCTATTGAATACTTCGATGCTAAGTAGGTAACTACTTTATATCTTCCCAAAGTATTTAGAAAGTTTGTAAATCAAAGAAGATGGGGTGAATTAAATCAATCTGCACTCAGTTCCTTTAGACTGCATTAGGTTTTGACTGCAGGTAACACTGATGAAAGCCAGATGAAATATTTTGGCTAGGAATTTAGCATTATGGCTAATGCTACGTTCTGTATGCTGACAGCATGCAGTTGAACAAAAATGATCAGGGGGCTGGAACACCCCTTCGTGAAGAAAGGCTGAGAGAATGGGTTGTTCAGCCTGCAGAAGAGAAGGCTCTGGGAAGACCATAGTGACCTTTCAGGACCTAAGGAGGGCCTCTAAGAAAGAAGAGGAGAATCTCTTCAGCAGGACTTGTGATAGGAAAAGGAACAAAGGCTGTAAAATGAAAGAGGGATGATTCAAACGAAACATAAGGAAGCAAGCTTTTACAATGAGAGTGACAGAATGCTGAAACAGACTGCACAAAGAGGTGGTAGATGCCCCATTCTGGAAACATTCCAGGTTAGGTTCTGGGTGACGCGATCTAGATGAAGATGTCCCTGTCCATGGGGGAAGCATTGAACTAGATGACCTTTGAAGGACCCTTCTAGCTCAAACTGGTTTATGATTTTAAGTCAGAAAAACAAAACACCTGGCCAGAAGTTATATGAAACAGCATAATGCATCCCTGTTGAATCTCTTCTGCCAGCTAGCCCACATTCCTCCGGACAGATAATGGAATTTAAATTAGTGCACACAGCTGCTAGAGTTTCAGGTATTGATGCTACCCTTATTATCAAGTCAAAATCATCACCTCATGAATTAAGCATTAAAAAACCCAACCAACCAAAATGAAGCTGAATAAATGGCTTTCAATTTTTGACACTTTTAGAGGGAAATATGAAACACTTTGAAGAGTAGATCCTAGCAAAAACACTAAACCTATGCTGGTTTCTATAATATTGTTTATATGAAACCTCAGATAGCCAAATACTTTTCCAGAATTAATTAGACATGGTAATTAGCCAGGTGTGAGAAAAGTTTCTTGGGGAAAGGAAGCATTGTTAAGCTCGTAAGAGACATAGCTATTGGTGGTAACAGTCATCATAAGGAAGAGTGAAAAACAGGTGGAAAGTACAACGTATCAGGGGAAAACCTGTAGGGAACAGAGAGGTAAACACTACATTTCACTTTTCAATTGCAATTGCTTATTGCAATCTCAGTCGGAGAGTTTATGGTAAGTAAGTTGTTGCAGAATGTGTTATCACAAAAGCTTTATGAGGTTAAGAAGCCCGCCGATAATCATAGTAATGCGCAATCTACTCTGCAGGTTTAACTGTTTCCAGTGATGCTCTTTGCTAAGGCCTGCCTACTGACTTCCATTTCTGTTGCAAACAGTGGCTCTGATATGGTCACCTCTTTTCATCTTGACCCAGATTACTTACTTATGATACATTTTTTGCCTAAAAATAAATCTGATTTATATGCTATGAATTAAGGCTTTTTCCATTCAAACACTCTTACTGTTCCTTCTCTGATCCATGTCAAATCCCTTGTGCTGATTGAGCTTTTTGCATTCTTCCCTTTTTAAAAACTCCTTTAGGCTTTTTTCCATGTTGCCCCCTAGAAAAAAAGCACTTCTCATACTTCTTTTTCTTACATCCAGACCCCTCATAGTTAACCATGCCTACCTAAAATAAATGGAATAAGAGAACGCAGGCTTAATGATCACTCCTGTTCCGTCCTACTATGGAACAGTGACCGCTGCTTCTTAGTACATCCAATATTTCCTATACTGTTTGGCTTTCAAAAATATGAAAAATGAAATCCTGACCAGACTAAGTCTCCAGTAGTGTAAAAAGGAATAAAATATATTAAAGTTATAATAAATTGAATGGTAGAATCCACTGCAAGTAACTGCTACTGAAGTGACTGGGGATTTTGAATCTCTAGCTTTTAGTAGTGCCAAACCCACAAATCACTGTCAAATAATTTCATACACTAAGTTACTGGTTTGTCTAGTATACCTGAAGAATTACTTACAAGTTGTTTTCTGAATTCATTTATCTAAAGGACTATTTTGTTCAAAACAAGATTGCCGTGACTCAGTCTCCGTGTGTATAACCCTAATGCAACAAGCTTCTACCATGGTGTTTGTTCCCCTGCCCCCCAAATAAAAGCCAAATTAAATACTATTGGACTGAAACATCCATCGTGTTGTGTATTAGTTGATGCTTCTGCTCTATGCTATGTAAGAATGACATCCAAGTATTCAAGGAACTGTTGAAATGCCTAGTATGTCATTCAAATGAAGTTGTTTGTGTCATGTAGATAATCTCTCAAAATCAAGATGCCCTTTCATAGTATTTCCCCTATGCCTATAAATCAGAAGACCCAAATGAATGTGTCTGCTCAGAAACAACTACTGAGCTGAGCTGAGGTATTTATTCAGAGACGCTACGCATAAAGGTAAACAGTATTCAATGTTTTGCTGATGTGGTGCACAGGAATGCTAGAGTCAGGAACCTTTATGCTTCCATTTCTCTCCCCAGACAACTGGCTGAACCTTAATCTTTAGTAAAGTCAGTATTCTATCAATACAGAGAAGTCAGAGGTACTTTAGTCCTGTAGTTATGATTGCCCCTTACAGGCATCACCACACTGTGAATTGTAGATTTAAAATCTTATAGAAAAGTGTGGTGAATCATCTGGAAATGTGCCAAACAACCCAGCAAGAATACTACTATCTCACACTTTTATTCTGCCAAGGGCTGCTGTGTATGCATGCATAAAGATGCCAGATAAATTCTGTTATGGTGTTCACAGAAACTCACTCCCATTAAATGCAAATCACAGTATCACAGTACTGATGAGACTAGAAAAGACCTTCAAGATCATCCAGTCCAACCTAAAACCAACCAATTACACCTAACATCTGCCATCTAGCTCCTGCCACTCAGCACTTCATCCAGCCTGACCCTGAACACCTCCAGGGACCGTGACCAGACCAACTCTGTGGGCAGCCCGTTCCAGACCTGGATCACTCTGTCACTAAAAAACCTCCTAATGTCAAGTCTAAACCTCCCCCGATGGAGCTGAAGACTGTGACCCCTTGTCCTGTCTCCAATGTCCAGGGAGAAAAGGCCGACCCCTGCCTGACTCCAACCCCCTTTCAGGTAGTTCTAGGCAGCGCTAAGGTCACCCCTGAGCCTCCTCTTCCCCAAGCTAAATAGACCCAGCTCCATCAGCCTCTCCTCGTAGGGCTGACCTTCCAGCCCCTTGACCATTCTAGCTGCTCCTCTCTGGACTCGTTCCAGCCCCTCAACATCCTTGCTGAACTGAAGGGCCCAGAACTGAACACAAAACTCCAGGTGTGGTCTAACCAGTGCCAAATAAAGGGAGAGGGTAACTCCCCTTGCCCTGCTGGCTACACCATTCCTGATGTAGCCCAGGATGCCATTCGCCCTCTTGGCCACCTGGGCACGTTGCTGACTCATGCTAAGTCTACTGTCCACCAGTACCCCCAAGTCTCTTTCTACCTGCGTACTCTAAGAACTCCATTACCAGGCTAGAGTTCTGCCTGGGGTTGTAAGAACCAAAAAGCACAACCCGACGCTTAGCCTTGTTCAAACCCAAAAATCAGCATCCTAAAGGTGAATTTGCTTGTCTTATTAAACAAGAGAAGCACAGAGAAGTTTATAAAGAACATCTTCCCTTCCTCCACGGATTACGGCAAACCAAAGCACTGCAGTGGAAGAGAGGAGGACAAGAGAGGAGAGTTATTGTCATGAACTATTAACTCTGACTTTGAAGAATTGACAGCAGTATTTAGTAAACACTTTTTCCACTGCACCTCATTGCTTTCTGAAGGGTCTGGATCAAGCTAAACACAGGATACCTTACAACACGAACATCAGAACCTGAAGTAGGTAATGATTTCGAGTTATAAAAGTGCTATTTCTGTTGTATTTTAATTTGTAGATAAATTAAGTAGAAACGCAACTTTATATACTGTTAAAAGTCATATTATGGTTCCATTATAACCAGTGTACATGAGCCCTGTTATGAACATTCATTAATCATTTCAAAAAAACAGGTAAATAGGTGACTATACCCCTTGTGGCTAAAAAACCCACCCCTTTGTTTTAACTGGTATACATAATTCTCCATTAGACTTTCAGACAGAAAAGGAATTACACAATATTTTTTGATATTTGCTCAGCTATTGAGCATTCAAGAAAAGTACAAAATAGTTCAATAAACATTATTCTGAGGCTGCACAGAGAACTAATACCCTTACCTGTCATACCCTTTCTATACACCCTAAGAGGTTAAGGCAAATCAACAGTCATGAACACAGCCCTCTAAGTGAGTATTTTCTCCTTTACAGTGTTAATGCTACTTCTCATTATAATTTCACAGCCAGTTCAAGTACAGGCTGTTCACTTATTACACTACTGGAATGCAACTGTGCATGTGAAGTTTGATACTGTTCCTGCCCCCCTGCCCTGAAGAAAATCAACCTTTCCTATCCTGAGAGGCTGCAAGAGGTCTTATGGCTATTTGCTGTTGTCATGGAAACCACTTAGCTTTCAGTTATTCCGATGTCTTAATCTCACATGAGAAATTTACATGGAGGGATATAAAGACAACCTTCCCATAGCCTATACAATCAGCAAAAGACAAGGAGGGCTTGACTCTCAGAGAATACGACAGCAATAAGGAGAAAATAAGACGACAAATTCCTTGCTTTTTCTATTCACTTCTTTCTTTCCTCTTCACTCCTTTATTGACTTTTCAAGAAAAATGAGTTGCTGGTTTCCTGCAGGGCAAACCACTAGAAAACACAGAACTTGTACTGCTTCTGGCTGCTGGAGTTCATTTTCTTCACGGTGCATATACGGTGCCACGTTTGGGCTGCATGCAATGATTACTGCTTTTTTTGATGGTCAAAACTTCTACACAAAGACTACTGTGTGGTCTGCTACGCAAAACGAGCAGAATCATGTGGCTCTCAAAGTGCCTTACAATGCTTTCCTGCTACCTCAAGGTAAAAGCCTAAAATAAAGGGTAAAAACGTGAAGAAAATGTGAAAGCTTATTTTCTGATACTTTGATCGTTACCAGCAATCTGGATAAGTACACAGCACCAAAGAGCCCGGCTCCTATGGTTCTAGTAACTCCTTAGACTTTCATCAGCAAAGGTGGACTATGAAGGCTTTAGCTGTGCATGCTGGTCCTACTGCCTCACTCTACCATATATCTTTATACCGGTGTAGTCCACAACTTTTTTAACCAAGATTCCCACTTCAAAGACAGAAGAACTGACCAAAAAAACAACCCCCAAACACCAAACCAACCAAAACCGCAGCTGAGATGAACTGGAAGCAAAGCAAAAGGTATCTGCACTTCACAATCAGACGCCTGCATCAAAAACAGTGTGGCCAGAAGGGAGAGGGAGGTTCTCCTTCCCCTGTATTTGGCACTGGTTAGACTACATCTGGAGTATTGTGTTCAGTCCTGGGCCCCTCAGTTCAGCAGGGATGGCGAGGGGCTGGAACGAGTCCAGAGAAGGGCAACTGGAATGGGAAAAGGGCTGGAAGGTCAGCCCTGCGAAGAGAGGAGCTGGGTCTGTTTAGCCTGGAGAAGAGGAGGCTCAGGGGTGACCTGATCACTGTCTCTAACTACCTAAAAGGGGGTTGGAGTCAGGCAGGGGTCAGTCTTTTCTCCCTGGACACTGGAGACAGGACAAGGGGTCACAGTCTTAAGCTCCATGGGGGCAGGTTTGGACTGGACATGAGGAAAAGGTTTTTCACTGACAGAGTGATGGGGGTCTGGAACGGGCTGCCAACAGAGGTGGTTGGGTCACCGTCCCTGGAGGTGTTCAAGGTTAGTCTGGATGAAGTGCTGAGCAGCATGATCTAGATGTTAGGTTGACTTGGTTGGTTTTAGGTTGGACTGGATGATCTTTAAGGTCTTTTCCAGCCTCATCAGTACTGTGAGACTGCTCAGGAAATACTGTGAATTAATCAAGTCTTCCAGTTACTGGAAAACTCCATGTTCCCTGTAACCATTTCCAGTAAAAGAATAAAAAAGAAACAAAGGAAAAATAAGCTTCAGACTTCGTTTGTATATAATAATTTCTGTGTGTAAGAACAGTGGCAAAATAAAACTTTAAGGAAGATAGATGGAAACCAATTTAAGCCAAAAAACAAACTGGACTGATAAACCGTGGCTCCATTTAATTAATCTAACTTTCAAATCACCTTCTCTGCAGGATATCTAAATGTAATCCACAATAACAAACTCCAGGGTGAACACCATTAAAATGCAGCACACTGTCATGTTTCCTATCTTTGGAAGAAATATTCTATGCATCAATATGCATCTCCAAGGCCAGAGAGTTTTCATGTTGGTTTAAGCAATAGGTCTTTCAGCATGAAGGAGATGAAAAGGAATGTTTGGTAGTCATTGTAAGGTCCCGTAATGAAGTGGAAATGCCTATATGAATTTTTCCATTTGTTCTTATATTTTGCTATTTAAAATACACTTTTAAAACAAGTTAGAAAAACCATTATTACAGACTACCCTGACAACACCTATGGTCTCCAGTATTTGCGCTCACACCTTATTACAGCTCCAAGTAGTTCAGGAGAAGTTGATTCACTAACAGAGATATTGGAGGAATATTTCTCAATCTCTTTCCTTTCAGTCTAGCTTCTTAGAGTAAATTTTTCTTGTTATTAAGACAATTTCCAGCCAGTCCAAGTTAAACTGTTACATGCTTTCTGTGAAAAATTAAATCTCTTTTTTGTTAACTAGATACACACATACAGATGTAGGGAGGTGTCTGATTTCTGCCCCTTGGCTTCCCTCTGCTGAGAGCAATGCTGACAAACTGAGCAGCTTCACCACTGCTGCCATGGATGGCAGACACCGTAGACAGCACGCTAAATCAGAAACACTTCAGAGGCAAACACAGCCAGAAGGGACACAGTTCACTAACCAAGCCATGCCTTTCCCTCACATGTGGCCATCAACTATTTCATTCTGAGGACAGACTGGAGGAATACCTCAGCAGCTGCAACGGGTTTAGTCCTCCAACATACTGAAGGGCATTCCTCCCAGGGCAATTAAAGAGTCTAAATGAAAACCATGGTGTCTACTTCCTTCCGTCACAAACAACCCTTCAAAGCGTGTTTTTCTTTAAAGACACATCTCTCTTCAGGAATTGTCTCATTCACTTCTCAATTGTTCCATATGCTGTCTTTCTAGGGGTGAACTTGTAGAGCAGGGTTAATGGTTGGACTCGATGATCCAAAGGCTCTTTTCCAACCTGAGTGATTCAGGGATGTATCCTAACATATCCTTTCTACATTTCCCACTCCCCACCTTGTTTTTCTATGCCTCCAAAGCTCTTTTTCCTTTTTTCGCTAGGTATGGTCGCATGAGTCCTTAACTACTCAAAGCACTTAACAATATAAAGCCGATTTTGTAGCTAAGGATCTAAATAACACACAATTTCTGCTCGGAATGTCTCGCCTGCTACTCCAGAAATAACAACAAATACGGGAGGTCACGGCAATCTTCAGGTCAGGTTTAGAAAGAAAGGAAATCCTTGCCATGTGTTGTTTTTTTTTAGACTGCAATAGCCTGAGCTGCCCTCTGTGCCTATGGCAGATCAAGGAAATGAAGTGTGAAGAAGGTGAGAAATTAGTGTAGTTCAAATAGACGCGAGTCACACTACAGATCTGATTCTTACTTACAGAAGCAGATGCTTTTTGAAATGTTTGGAGACCTCCAAACATTTGGAGGCTTAGTGCTTACTATTAGGCATCGGTACACCAGAGATTCTGAACCAGCAGGAGCTGTCTAAGGATGTAGAAAACATTAAAAGGCTCCCATTTAAGTTAGGTGTACCCAAATTTAACTTCTCCAGTTACAACAACCTCGTTGTCCCGATACCGGGGAAGGAATTTGGGAATAGTGGATTTTAAGATCATTAAGAGAACATTTGGAGGAGAACTTGTCCCACAAATGCTTACATTTTGCTCTCAGTAGAGTTCAAGCCCCATCATCTTGTTTGTAATGGATCAGTCCCTATTTGCCTTCGTTTCAGATTTTCTAGGAATGAGGTTGCTTGCTACTTGCCAAGTAGAACCCTTAGATTTTATGCATCCAGCCATCACCTTGGATTGTTCAGCACAATGAGGAGTAGCTCCAAGTGAAGTATCAGCCAGCAAACAACATATTTAAAACATGAGTCTAAAACATTAAACCCTAAATGGTTTCTTTAAAGTCATGTCAGGACATAAAAAAAGTAGATTGAACCTACAGCTCCTACCTTCTGCCCTACAACACTTTTATTGTGCTTATTCTCCTCCTGTTCCCATCCTTGTAACTTGAAATTTGCATTTTGGCTTCCTCATCTACAAGCAAGAACACACGTCTGGGATACTTTTTTAATCTGGATGTGTTTCAGACCCAGACCCTGATCCTGATGGTGGAGTTAACACTGTTGTCCAGTTGTTATGTAGAAGCCCTGTAACTAACAAGTGTAAATAAGAGCAAATTCATCTGCTTTGCCAAGGAGAGGGAGTATCCAAGTTCTTTTCCAAATCTGTAAGACTCACACCATGTTACTTCACACCTTAGCTTTCATTATTCCATGATAGCGCTGCAGTTGTATGGGGATTCTTTCAAGTAGGTTCAAAAACAAACCATACGTGACAGAAATATTAAAAGAACTCTTTGAATACAATTAACCTTTTGGAGAAGAGGCTTTAAAATGTCAGTAAAACAGATATGGAATTATCTGTACCTATTCTCCCCACAATCTGTTTGTAATCCATTTCACCAAGTGGAGAAAAAAATTAATCTTTTCAGGAAGATTTATGAAAAAATTTATGATTTTCACTCTGTCTTTGAAACCTAAAATACATACTGGGGATATAAAAGCACATTCCCAACTCTCACAGACATCCCTAGAAAAACATCAATGAAAATAAAAGCCCAGAACATGAAGACAATCTTACGTGGGGTGTTATTGCCAACAGATCACCGCAGAGCCAGTTTAGTACTACTAAAATACACAAAAGCCTCGTCGGTAGCGGATAACTTGGTCATGATGTTTTGGGACACAATAAGACTGCCAGGAAAGCATAAATGCTCCCAACAGCCTGCAGAGATACTCTGTGGGACATGTAGGTAATTAGAAACAAATATCCTACACAGACACTGCAAGAGAGCTCAACTGTCTCTAATCTGAATGTGAGGTTAAAAAGACACTTGCCAAAATGACTGGCTAGTCTTTGGATTTAAACACGACAAGGATTTTTGTAATCTTCATTGTAAACCTACTTATAAATGCAAGCATGGATAATACTCATATCATAATTATTATATATTATGTTAATATCATTTTCATATAACGTTTAAGTGCTACATTAATATTCTTAGAAACACAATTCAGCGGGCATGGTGGTGTTGGGTTGACAGTTGGACTTGATGATCTTGGATGTCTCTCTCAGCCTTAAGGATTCTATCATTCTATTCCCTTCCCTTTTAAAAATCCAGTTTTTAAATCCAAACTGAGACTAGAACGATATTTTCATGCTACATGTCAACAACTTTGTTTTTTAGAGTTTTTTTCTTTAGAAAATGTTTATTCTACCTTAAACAACAGTGCTGCAGGTCACTGCTTCTAGAAAAAGACTTGAAATTCTGCACTATTTAAATCTTCTCATGGGTCTACTGAGAGGTGTAAACGTAACTGCATGAAGTGCAACCACACTGACATTTTAAACCAAACAGTGAGAGTCAGATTTCTGTATTAATGTTTCCTGAAGAATATAAATGGACATTGCTCTTCTATCCCCTCTCCGGGCAGAAAATGAAATCAAAAACAGTTTGTGGAAGCAGAAATTGGTGCGTGTCAAATGCTAGGGTTTTCTATTAAGAACAGGGTCTTAGGGATATTTAGACAGTTGCTCTTGTCTTGGGGTGGGATAAAGGAATCCTTTGCCTTTTAGATACATTCTTAATGGACAGCTGAGACACTTAGCTGAATTTCAGTCATGTTTTACAAAATATTCTCCTTCTTTAAAAAAAGCCACAGGTTGACCACAGCCTCAGGACAGCAAAAAATCACCTGGTTAACAGAAACCATTTTTTCCAGGTAAAGGTGTTGTCACTTAATTTGACAAGTATCCATTATCTATGGGCTGATTTTATTTGTCTTAGCTTCATCACTTATTATTTATCTATTAAAACATCGTTTTGGATGAAAGCTGCTTGTCTCTATAACACATAAAATTATATTAAATATTTGTATTTATATTACAATTCACAGAATCTTATGATGCCTATTATACACTAGATTCAATATTTAAAGTAATAACTACTCTAGGGAGGTGGTGCTCTCATTGTCCCTGAATGTGCTCAAAAAACCACAGATGCTGTGCTTGGAAACAGAGTTTAGTACAGCTGGGTTGACCTTGAAGATCCCTTCTGACTTTGATGATTCTATGATTCTTTTTTAGTATCGTGTCACAAATAAATTCAGTTCAGCTAAAAATACACACACAGAATTGATGGAAAACCAACTGCACACTGCACAAAATTAGGCTGTTAAAAACAAATTGTCACTACTGTTGATTATGTAAGGTAATCAGTAACAAGAATAGCACAGAGTATTTAGGAATGATAGAAAGAATCATTGATCTTATTTTGGAGATAAATAGAACTCTATTAAAAATACGGCTTCTAAAAACGGTCTATAAAACCCAAGTGGCAAGGCTACCTATCTATGTAATATAGCAATTCTGCAGTCACTGCTCTGTCCATCGCCTTCTGCTCTTCAGTAATTCACATCAAATTGCCTAGCTAGGTGATAGAGGTGTGGGTTGCACCGCAGTATAACCTTAAACAGATGCCCCCAAAGGAAAGGCTGCCCCAGGTAATGGCGTGGTACCGATGTAGTTCCTGCTTCAGCACATGCTGAGGGGTGCAGGCACAGTCCCATGCTCTTGACAGCATTACTGTTTCTTTAACATCCCCGGCCCACTGGGGAACAGGCAGTAGATAATGCAGAAAACTAATTTAGAATGTGAAAAAACTACCTGTGTTGGCCCCAATTCAATGTTCTGAAACAGCATCCCTAAGGAAACCGGCAAAAGGAAAGCCAGAGAAACAGCAGGAATTGCACACTAAGTCCAGCAGACCTTCCCACATTTCTCTTTCAGAGCAGTAGCTAGTAACAAGGACACCGCTCCTTTCAGTGTCCAAATAGATTCAGGGTGAAAAGTTAAATCTAAGGCTTAAACACACTTGTTTACTCTTCTGTTGCTTGTCATATTACATTTCAAAGGTTTTTCCTTCACACCTCCAAGCAAGGGTGTGTTTCAGGTTTAAATCTCTATCAAGTCTGTCCAATTCACCATTATCTTTCCTTCACTCATTATTAAATGCATTATTACGTAAACACTAGTAATTTATTACCACTGCAGCAGGAAAAAAATTGTAGAATATATATCTGTCTAAGATGATGCAGCTGAAAGTGACAGATCCTTTGAGGAAAAGATAAATTTACCAAGTAGGTTAGACGTGCTAAATAAATTTTACTACCGAATCATTATATCATCATCTTGTTTCTAGAGGAAAAGTGCTTGATTCTGAAATTCTTTGAATCATCATAAACTTGTGTAGATTTCAAGATCACTGTTGAAAGTCAATGTACAACCTACTTAACACCTACGAAGTATTTTCTAAGCAGGCACAGGGAAAAGAATTCACATTTTCCCCTTATCCCAAATAACAGAACAGAAAAGCTCTTTATAGGCTAAGCAAACATACACAACATGCAGAATGAGTCTATTAAATGAAAGCTCTGTGGCAAAGTATATTAAAAATGGGAAGATCGAAGAGAAGGACTGAATGAGGGAAGGGATGCCAAGGGAGGAGATATTACAAAAGTTACATGCAACTCATAATAATGTATTGACAGTACTAGCTAAAATATATCTGTGAATATGAGAATCTTTGAAATACATGCAGGAACAAGAAGGCAACACTGACCTACACCTTCATCTTTCTGATTAACTGTCCAGAATACAAATAAGACAGTTTGTAATTAATTTTAGTTCTACTAATTATTCTTCCTATTAGGCACGTGAACATTAACGGAAATCGAAGAACTTGACATTTTCAGCTATTGCAACAGCTCCCTCTGACAAAAATTGGCCCTTGTCTCAGAAGTCCTCTATCAGACAGCGTGACTATCCTCACCGCATGCAAATGCAATCAAGTGTTTATCCTATCTAGAGCTAGTCAACGTCGCATTTGAAGTGTCTAACCAGTTTTTGCATAACAGACACACTCACACAGTGTCCAAAGTTATTGGAAGATCTTCCTAATAAAAACAAACAAATAACTAAAAATGCCCCAAAAGAAACCCCAACCTTATTCCAGTAAGAATTGAGATAGTTTTCAGGTACTATTTTGTTTTGATGAGTAAGCAAGAACAAGGGGAAGGAGATAGGGCAGTTGAATATGATAGTGATGAAAGATGAAGGACCTGGTTATGAAGAATGCTAGAAGGACTTCCAGCAGTATCACAGTAATGATGAGGCTAGAAAAGACCTTAAAGATCATCCAATCCAACCTAAAACCAATCAAGTAACCCTAAACATCTGACATCTAGATCTTGCCACTCAGCACTTCATCCAGCCTGACCTTACCTTAAACACCTCCAGAGATGGCGACTAAGTAAAAACAGAATCTACCGGCTACCAGAGATGTTAGGGGAGTACACCAAATAACGTTTACTGTTGATTTTCCACTGGGCTAAGCGTACTTCCTATGCATAGCTTAGTACCCGGTATGCTCTGTAACACCGATCCATACAACATAGGCATTATTACTTTAGTTCTTTCTTTTAATTGGAGGCTTGTTTTATGAAGAAGAAAAGAATTACTTCCTGATGTTTAGCTAAGAAACTATCAAATCTGGAAAAGAGATTTCCCTGACCAGATATTTGTTGTTGCTTTTTCACATCTCCACTGCCAAGACACTTGCAATATCAGCAAGAGCAGAGACTACAACTGCAGTCTTGAGTTTCTCCAACAGCAAAATAAGCTTCTCGTGCAGCAACAGTTTGCTTGTGATGCTGCCACAACCTGCCTATAACTTCCACTAACTTAAATGGCTCTTGAGCTACATACTGTCAGACTGTGGCAATCCATGAGCAGTATATCTAGGCAGGACAACAACACTGATGTTTAGAAACAGAAATTTACAGCAGAATTATATAGAGAAAAAAGCACCAGACTCAAATACAGCTTAACATGTGTACTTTAGTAGGAATGTCTATGAAGTCCTCTAATCCAGCTGTCTTCCCCAGTACTCCCCAGCGCTGCACTGATAGAGTTCAAATATAATGGCATAATAAACTTGTTAATTACATGGTGCACCTCCTGTGATGTACTACAACAGACTCATATCAAAAGGATTTCAATTAGATCCTTCTATTGTGTTCCTCAGCAGAATACAATATACACATCCAAGTTCAAGGAAGTCAGACCTCTATGAGTATTTTCCAAAGCTTTCATGACAAACAAGCCTGAGACTTCAAGAAACTCACAAAAGGTAGCAGAACATTATTTACAGGGTGCAGTAAAGACACATTACTTACCCGTGGATGCAGAAGGCAAGTTGTGGCAGCTTGAGCAGGCAGAGTTGGCAGAAAGAGCAAGCAGAAAGGACAAATCCTCCTCCTGGCTCAAGAGGCAAACTCAGCTAGTGGCTGTTGCCCCTCCAGTAACCTAACTATGGTCTCCTCTAAAAGAAGAGCAGCAGTGAGAAGGAATACAACGCAGAGGAAGCCCTCCACGTCTCTAGCTGCAGGGAGTGCCAGTGCTCTCTCTTATACTGAGAGCAGCAGCACCACCTGTCTGTGGTTTGAGCAAATAATGATCTGCTGGGCATGGTGGTGGAGCTGAAAGAGGAGGTAGAGAGATTGAGGAGCATCAGGGTGTATCAAAGTGGGGTAGATTGGGGGAGCCATGTCCTACGATCCCTGAGGTAGAGCACAGAGTCTTCACAAGAAGCCACCAGGTAGTAGAGGACCTAGGTGGTATCATAGGGACATGGCAAGATGACTCCTGCGACTGAAGTGTTGGAATGAAAAAGTATCAGGAGGGATAAAAGTATTAGGAGGGATAGGCAGGGGGAGATGAGGAGTAGGTGTTGCCCTCTATTTCAGTGACCAGCTGGAGTGCGTGGAACTTCACGTGGGAGGTGATGAGGAATCTGCTGGGAGCTTGACGTAATTCTATTCAGCATTATTTTGAGTCCAAGAATGTCATGGAAGAATGTCTTCTGTGCAAGGGACCTTATGATGGAGTAGGAAAAGAGTACGAGGAGTCATTTCCCTGTAGAGAAAGTTGCTTCAGAGACAAAGTGTGATGAAACCACCACAATCGCCTGTTGATCAGGGCAGGGATTAACTAATCGATTTTATTGAGCTGCTAATGAGTTGCTAATGTACCGGAACAAGCGCTCAAGAAAGATTCAAAACCACTTATAAAGTCACAGGCAAAACCAAAGAGTGACTTGATTTGGGGAAAAATAACAGAATACATGTAATTCATACAACATCAAAACCTTACACCAAAACAACCAGAGACTAATCGTGTGTCCTCACATAACAGTTCTGAGATCAGTTACCTCCTTCCCCTCAGGAGTAGAAACCTCTAGCAGTTCCTTTTATTGTGGAAACATATCCATAGTTCAGTCCAGCTTTCCTATCCTCAGGGCCTTTAAGGACAAGTTCCTTGTTCCATGCTCTGGAAACAAATCCCCTGCTCCAGTGCATTGCCCGGGGAAGCGGTGGAGTCAATGTCCCAGGAGATCTTAAAGAAAACTGCATAGATGTGATGCTGGGAACCATGATTTAGCAGGCATGCTGGTGTTGGGTTGATGTCTGGACTTGATGATCTTGGAGGTCTCTTCCAACTGTAGTGATTCTATGACTCTGCAAAGAGTATGACATGACATGAGAATGTAGTGCTTACTGCAAAGAATCACACCAAGCTGTAGCTCTTCCTCTGCATACAGGATATCTTTTATAGCCTTTCCTCTTGGAATCTCATCCAGCTCGCATCACTGATTATATTGCTCCTCAGAAAGAAAAAATAATTACCTTATCATGCAGGACTGTTGATAAGCAAGAGATTCAAGAGCCCCTGCTGTTGGATCACGTCTGATATTAAGATAAAGTTGATTGGATTAAATGACAATGACCATCTGAAGCTGAATACTTGCTTTATGTTGTTAACAGTGACAGTAATGATTAAAGATGAGTGACAGGCCAGTTTTCATCATTAAAATTCTTTTAAAATGTAAATTTTCTTTTAAAAAACTTGAAATTTCTTTTTCACTTCACCCTCTTCAAAAGAAGAAATAAGGGGAAAAATGTTCTCAGAGAAGTTACTTAATAATTCCAGTACCACTGTAACACCACAGTTAATTAACATAGGAAAGGTTACAGATAGCCTTAGCAGTAGGCACAAATCTGAAGAATAAAGAATTCATATTGGGCGGTATTATCCACATTAACTTGTTCAAAATTAGCATTGTAGTATCACAGTACTGATGAGGCTGGAAAAGACCTTCAAGATCATCCAGTCCAACCTAAAAACAACCAAGTAACCCTAACATCTGCCATCTAGCTCCTGCCACTCAGCACTTCATCCAGCCTGACCTTGAACACCTCCAGGGACAGTGACCCGACCACCTCCGTGGGCAGCCCGTTCCAAACCCAGATCACTCTGTCAGTGAAACACCTTTTCCTGATGTCAAGTCTAACCCTCCCCCGATGGAGCTTAAGACTGTGACCCCTTGTCCTGGTAGGAACTATACAGCTCTGAAGCATACTTGTGTACAACTGCCATGAATCCCTATATTAACTGTGCATTCTCCTGCATGCTGCACAGTGTTCCAGGATAAAACACATGGATAGCATTAGAATGATGGGGAATAGTCTGAATAGAAGCAGTAGCAGAAGTAAGGGGTTTTTTCTTCCTTCATTGTCTCCAGAGATAGGAATTTGCTACTAGTTTTAGGTTGTAGACTGCAAAAACACGCTTGATGCACCTGATCGCCTCATTTGCTAAATCTTTGTTAATGTCAGTGACAAACTGAGGCATTCCATCTGGTTTACAGGGAATGCTGAAAAAATTATGTTTCATGTGAATAAGTAACCTTTCATGTGAATTTGAGCTTTCATGTGAATTAGTAACCTTGGCTTCTGGCTGGTTTTGGTGACTAGACACCACAACTGCACTACTGAGAAGCATTTGGCTACAGTTGGGAATTTCAGGCAGCACCAAACCTTCAAAATTTAAATGAACTCGATTTACTGAACACTTTGCAAATCCTGTGAATTCCGTGCACAAGGAAAGCATAAAAAGTGTAGTAAAGACCGTGATTTCATTTCAGGGTCTCGGTGTCATTTCACGTGCTTTATGCAGAGTCCTCAGAACAACTTCAAGCTTTGCAAGTGCATTTAGCAGAACACAGAGTCTAGCTGTATAGATGCAAACATGTTTTTGAATTATTTAAAGGAAATCTGTGATCCATTAACTGATTTTTGAAAAGTTTCTGATTACTTATGAACTATTAAAGTTAAACAAGGTTTGCATGCCTTTAATACAACCAAGTTGTTATCACTAGATGTTATGACATTCACACACATTGAAACAGCAAATTATTCATTGAAAATTATTTTTGAACTAGTTAAAAAATTACCTGTCCTGAGAGCATTGTAGCAAGACTTTATAGTTCTCCTGTTGATGGAAGAAAAGTACTCCTTTAGTTTGTAATACATCGGTAGGCTAATTCTTTAGCTATTTCAGCTGGTATCACAAGAGCCCAATATGTTTCATCTGAGTTCTTTTACAAATTTGGTATGGCTTGGTTTTAGGGCTTATTTCATACAATCATAGAATCATTAGGGATCAGAAGGAACCTTGAAACATCATCTAGTCCAATATCCCTGCCACAACAGGATCACCTAGACCAAGTCGAACAGGAACACATCCAGGCGGGTCCATCCCCTCTTTCCATGACGTATAGACCTTCCTCTTCCTCTTCAGTTTGCTCAGTATCTCCCCATTTAACCTCACAGGTTTTCTGGCTCCTTTCCTTGACTTCTTTCCTGTAGGGATGCACTTGTGTTGTGCCTCAAAGAAGTGGTCTTTGAATGGTGACCAGCTGTCTTGGGCCAGTACCCTGTCCCATGGGATTTCTCCCAGCAATTGCTTCAAATGGCCACAGTTGGCCCTCCTGAAGTCCAGGGCTGTGATTCTGCTGGGTATTCTGTTCCTACCACACGAGACCCTGAGCTCCACCATCTCATGGTCACTGAAACTAAGGCTGCCCTCAACCTTCACTGCTTCAGCCAGACCCTCCTTGTTGGTGAGTACAAGATCCAGCAGTGTTGCTATCCTAGTGGGCTCCACCACCATTGGCATCAGGAAATTATCACCAATGTACTGGAGGAACCTGCTGGACTGGGGCTGGCTGGCTGAGCAGGTCTGCCAGCAAATATCAGGGTAGTTAACATCCCCTATGAGAACCAGGGCTGTGAGGCTGCTGTCAGCTGCCTGTAGAAGACCTCATCACCTTCCTCATTCTGATCTGGTGGCCTGTAATAGACACCCACGACAGTGTCACCATGCAAGACTGCCCCTTGATCCGCACACACAAACTCTCAACTCTCTCTTCAGCTGCCCCTGCACAGAAGTCAAGACATTCCAGTTGCTCTCTAACGTAAAGAGCTACTCCCCCACCTCGCCTTGCTGGTCTGTCTCTCCTGAAAAGAACACAGCCATCCATGACCACATCCCAGCGATGCAAGCTGTCCCACCAGGTCTCTGTAATTGCCTCCAGATCATAACCACCTGCCTAGACACAGATTTCTGACTCCTCCTCCTCCTCATTCCTNCCATGCAAGACTGCCCCTTGATCCGCACACACAAACTCTCAACTCTCTCTTCAGCTGCCCCTGCACAGAAGTCAAGACATTCCAGTTGCTCTCTAACGTAAAGAGCTACTCCCCCACCTCGCCTTGCTGGTCTGTCTCTCCTGAAAAGAACACAGCCATCCATGACCACATCCCAGCGATGCAAGCTGTCCCACCAGGTCTCTGTAATTGCCTCCAGATCATAACCACCTGCCTAGACACAGATTTCTGACTCCTCCTCCTCCTCATTCCTCATGCTGCGTGCGTTGGTGTACAGGCACTTTAGAGAGCGAGCTGAGTGCTCTGATTTCACCTTAGGACAGCAAGGGGTCCCCTGGTTTTCATTAAGACCAGAGCCCTGTCCCACTGGTGTGCACCCACCAACTTCAACGCCACCCCCCTTCGAATCTAGTTTAAAGCCCTCTGCATGAGCCCTGCCAGTTCCTGCCCCAGAACCCTTTTCCCCTCTGAGATACCCTTTCACCACGTGGACCTGTGGGATCTGGTGTCTTACAGAACCAGTTGTTATCAAAGAACCCAAAGCCCTGCCTGTAACACCAGTCTCGTAGCCAGATATGAATGGACTGAGTCCCTCTATTCCAGCCCGTGTCCTCACCCCAAAGCGGAAGTAGTGAAGAAAACACAGTTTGTGCCCCAGACTCTTTTACCAAACGTCCCAAGGCCCTGTAGTCCCTCTTCATCCTCCTCAGGCTACAGAACACAGCTTCCTCCCCACTGGTCTGGAAGATCAGCAGTGGGTACCAGTCATCTGATCTCACCAGGTTAGGGAGCATCCTAGTGATATCCCTGATCCAGGCTCCAGGTAAAGTGCAGACTTCCCTGTGATGAGGGTCAGCTCTGCATATTGGACCCTCAGTCCCTTTCAGGAGCGAGTGTCCAACAACTAGGACCCTTCTCTTCTTTGTGGAGGAGGCTGTCATATTACTGGAAGATTTCCCAGATTTCTGTGACCTTGCTAGGGCCTCCGGTAGGGGTTCTGTGTCTTCTATACCCTTATTAGACCATCTGTCTTCCAGTAGGGGCTCATATCTGTTACTCAGTGGCCACTGAGAAGGTGAGGCAGACAGGGGCCGTGCTTGCCTTCTGCCACGGCTCTTCACTAGGCTCCTCTCACCCCTTCTGCTTGGGCTTCTGCCCTCCCTGGGAGAGGAGCAGGATACTTGGGCCCCTTGTTTCTGGGTCTTTCGATTGTAAGGTATGTATTAAAATGCAAGGTGTCTTTAGATGACTCAAAGTACATAACTGTTTCTTTTAGGATTTCTAATAACAATAACTGAAATAACTGAAACATGATTTTGCAATACACTTCATCATTTTATCTCAGTTGGAAAGGGTTTCAGTAACATGGCTTACACAGATAAAACCAAAATATGAGTAGTAGTTCACCTGCTCTGCAGTTATCCATAGTTCTTATCTCCAGCATTGTCTGTGCTTCACCGTGAGGGTGCTGAGACCCTGGAACAGGCTGCCCAGGGAGGTTGTGGCTGCTCCCTCCCTGGAAGTGTTCAAGGCCAGATTGGCTGGGGTTTTGAGCACCCTGGTCTAGTGGGGGGTGTCCCTGCTCATGGCAGGGGGGTTGGAACCAGATGATCCTTAAGGACCCTTCCAACCTGAACCATTCTATGAATCTATGAATTATTTAAAGTAGCATTTTCAGACTCATCTTTAAATATTCAACCGCATCCCAAAGATTCAGTTGATACAGGGAACACATTAAAAAACCCCAAATAATACTTTAATCTCCTTAATAAAAAAGTGTTTTCAAAAATTACACCAAAAAGTTCTTTAATCTTAGTACATCTTTTTTGAGCAATGCGACGCTGAGATTTATGGATGACTTGGACACGACAAAAATGAGACTCCAACTCACCTGAGAAGCACTGCAGTGCAACCTGGTACACTGGAAGGTTTCACAAACTATCTTTCTCGTATTTCTGCCATGTTCCGTTTCAACAGTTTTCTTGGGAGAAGAAAAGTGAGTACCGAGGTGAAGAAAGAACAATATTTCTTCATTAGAGAGTGCTGCAGTGCAGCAACAGAGGGGTTGCTGCGCAGATACCTCTCAGGTTGTTCTGGAAAAGACTCAGAGATGAAAGAAAAGGGTGCTACAAGGATAAATGACAAATACAGTCACAATTCAGACATGACCTACAAAGGAGCAGGGTACGAGATCAGCAGCAGGGGTCACGTCTTAACGTCAGCAGGCATCAGTAATTTTGTCATGACACGAAGTTAGAATTACAGTAGCACAGAGATATATTTGTATTTCAGCTGTCACCATGCTATGGACCAATTTCTGTCTCTCATGGGTGTAGAGGTTCCCAGGCTTGGGAACATCAGTCACAACATCAGTCAAAGCACTGAAACTATTTCCTAGTAACAATGGAGAATGTGGAAACACTATAGAGGTTTAGGAAAAAGAGAGGTTGGTTCCAAACCTACCCTGCATTCCAAAAGCATTCTGAAAAGAATACATGATACACGAATAAGAGAAACACAGCTGTATGCTCCAGCCCTGAATTCAGGATCCATTTTGGATCAAAAGTCTGTGGTTTTATGGTGATGTATTCTTTAGATCATGAGATCCAAGGTAAGTGGCTCCATTTTCCACTGAATGTGAGCTTTGCTTTTGTTTTGTTCTCACTGCTGAAGTCAGCTAAGCCGTGGGATATGTATGGGAAGGGGATGTAGGGGTACACAAACGTTTGCATATTGTTTTAAATATATTAGAGGAAAAGTCCCCAATAAGCTATCTGTGTGTCTGGCTTTTAGCTAGCAAATCTAGTAACTTGAAGGGAATTACTTGCTGGGAATTCCTAAGCAATAGTCTATGTTCAGGCTGATTTATTCCCTGAACTTCTCAGCCCTTTTCAGATTCAAACTAGGTCTTACCCAAATTACTTTGGCCACTCGAAACCCTACTTTTCATTATATTTTTGAAATGCTTATTGTGTTTAAATGGCACAGTGATTAATGATAAAATACTGAGGAATTCCCATAAAGGGGATGACATGATATTGATGGCTAGCCTGCATTTTTCATGGCTAGCATAAAAAGAGTATCAAATGAATCAAAAGATTAGTAAAATGTTAGATGTATTTCCATAGTTTGGTCAATAAAAAAAGATCAAAAAGCTAAATAAATTAACAGGTTTTAGACAAATTGTCTAGATTAGATAATGATTCATTTGCATATAAAGTCAATAAATTATTCTTAAGTTTGCCATAAGAAGCAAATCCTTATAGATGTATTGGGTAGACACCTTTACAGCATTAATCCAAACTAGTGACATCAATAAAACATCTTTAAAGAAAAAGGTTTTTCCCAACAAAAGTGTATATTCAGTGAAATTCACTAATTCAACTAAATTATTACATCGCTCTTCCGCTGAGCCCTAATCAGAAAGTAGAATTTTCTCAACATGGAGCAAAACTATGATTATCCTGCAGAATATTCTCAGCTTTAAGGAATCAACCGAAAAAGCAAAGTCATGTGTTACTGCTCTAGAGCCAGTCTAGTCAGCTGTCATGTGTTACTTCTCTAGAGACAATCTGAACTAACAAGGGTATTTTTAAAGAAGAAAAAAAGCCTTTATAAACACCTCTAATATCTGCTGCTGACAATCTAGGGAACAGCACCCTTTCTATTGAAGAAAATTGTTGCCAGGTTTAACTGGAGTGATGTATGTCTGAGGAGAAACTTTAAATCCTGGTAAGTACATCTAGTGATGAAAGCAGAAGCCAGAAGCTACTGTTAAGCGCTCCTATACTAAGTGTATAAGTAAGTGGAATCATAGAATCACTAAGGCTGGAAGAGGCCTTCAAGATAAAGTCCAGCCATCAACCCAACATCACCATGTCCACAGAAACATATTTTCAAGCACCAGATCTACACCTCCAGGGATGGCAACTCCACCATTCTGCTGGCTGGACTGTTCCCATACCTGAGCACAAATAAGAGGAGAAGGAAATATTGTGTCTCTTTACAAAAATTTTTGCCAGAGATTGGTGTCTACTATCCAAGAACACAGCGCTGGTGAGATAATACTGAGTTGTAATCACATGTATCTGGATCCCTTCTCTCTGTGCAAGAATAAACCACCAGTTAGCATGACACTAGAGACAGTCTGCTTGGCTAGTGTTAGGGAGACATGAGGCAAAAAATACTGGCACAGATGTGGCCTAAAAAAAGAGTCTGAACCAGTAATCAAGTAGTAATAGAGTCACAAAACATACTGGTGAGAGCAGTGATTTGTTCCCCCAAAGAGCACAAGTACCGGAGGAATTATAACTGTCAAAACATTTTGATTTAACACCCCAAAAATATAGTGGGGGCTTATGAAAGAAGATATAAGAGGGATAGTAAGTATTAGGACAAATGCTTTTTCATTATTCTTGCTGTGTATACAGTTCATACCAAAGATTAATGCTGCTATTGCTAAGGTGGGAATGTAAATCTCATGCAGCTCTCCAGGAACAATGGGTATAGTAGAAGCCTGTGTTTTAGGTCCATGCACATAACGTGGACTCTTCTTATGAAAAGGAATAAAACCAAACACAGTAAAATTATCCAAACCATGAAATTCCTTACTGGGACACCCCAAACCCCTTATGGGTCTGGCACCATTTTTTGTTCTTAATTACAGGCTTAGTTTCAGGAAAATGAAGTGCACCTACCACTGTCTGTTAGACCACACACTGCCTATCTCTGTAATGTGTGAAGGCTGGTGCTCAAGCATCAGGTGACAAATATATCATGTGCTGCTTACGCTCCTTGGCTGGGAAGGTCTGAATTGACAAAAAAACCACGGTGCCAGACTGTGCATCCTCGGGACAGCTTATAAGAAGCAAAATGTTGCACCAGCTACGGCTGCCTCCATCTTCCACACTTCTCCAGTGCTAACCTTGCCAGGTGTCACATCAAGCATGAGTGCTCCTCAATGTATTTGCATTGTAAATGAGGGCATACAGGCATCTTTTTAATTCATGCTATGAAAATGAGAACTGGTGAGGCTGTAAAACAACTGCTAGGAACTTTGAATAGAAAAGGAAAATATCCATACATTTTTATTACGGTTTTGGGGTCATCTAAGGACCAGAGTAAAGTATAACGAATATATAAATACCAAGCTTCTTTGGTCTCCACCACTGTTCTTGTTTTATTTACTAGTAGAGTCGTCATTGGAAGAATCAAGAGCAACGGGTAGTAAAACCATTCCAAGTCACACTCAATGTGTGTTTCTATTGTTTACAAAATACAATGCGTGATAAATGTAAAACAAATCAAGAATTGCCTGTGACACTTCACCTTACTGTTCTTTCTTAAGGAGTTTCAGCTCTGGACATAGAAATGGTACACATTACTTTAGCAGACGTCTTTGGACTCTTCTTCCATGAGTATTCCCAGCCTCTCCTTTAGGTCACATTCTTTTTAGTGTTTACAACATCCTCTAGAGCAGTTCCACCAACTTATAGCTCCCGTGTGAAGAACTGTTTCCCTAAAACTGTTTTGACCTCGACTCTAGTAATTTGATTTATCTTCCTTTTTATTTTGGAGAGTTTTGTATTTACAACAGACGATCAATCTTTATCCAGCCTCTCCCAAGCACTTTTTTGAAGAGCTCTAGCTTAACCTCTCATCATTTATTTTTCCAAGCCTGGCAGTGTTATCTTATTTCATTCTTTCATAAGTAGAAGCAGGTCCATAGCTCTGATAATCCTTGTTCTTCTTCTCTGAACATTTTTCAGTTTTCAAAGGTTCTGATTCAAATGGAAGAGAGAGGGGCTTGGCCAGAGAATTATACTCTCTTTTACACTTTACTCCTTTTAAGAATAATTCTTAGCTTTGATTTGCCTGTGTAAGCATTATCGAGCTGACATTTCCGTAGAGCCATTTAGCATACCCCAAGACACATTTTTTAGCCATAATGAGCAGTTCAGGATCCGTTATGCTGTATATGAATGTAGGCGTGCTCATGTCCCTGGAGGGGTTCAAGGTTAGTCTGGATGAAGTGCTGACTGGCATGATCTAGATGTTAGGTTTACTTGGATTTAGGTTGGACAGGGTGATCTTTAAGGTCTTTTCCAACCTCATCATTACTGTGATACTGACTTGTAAGGAGTTAACTGCTGATTACACCCTAAACGTTTTTGTCCTACAGTGTGTTCCACAATTTATAAAAATGACAACATATATTGATAGACTTTATCCCTTATGGTGTAAATGCTTAGGTTCTTTCAAACACTGACGAATTGGTATAGAAACCTTGCGGAATTCCAGGTGGGATATATCAGGCAGAATGCCTGGGTAGATGTGCTGAACTTTTAAATACCTCCAGTGCAATTAAACTCAGGATTTCCCTTGGAGAATCCACACTGATTTTTATCTATGTCATTGTTAATATATACTTTATTATATGCTCTATTCATTTCCCATGTTGAGGTGTCATGCTTATGGAGCCTGCCTTTCTTGGGATCTCACCTAGGATCAATTTAAAAAATACCTCTAACTCTGCCAAGCACCTGAAGTACCAACAGACTTTTAAAGAAATATGATGAAAACTCTCAGCTGCATATCATCGGATCCTGGCAAACTGTCTGTCACCGTTCATTTTATCATCATTACTGCTAATTTTATTCCACTGAATGTTATCTGGAAGATTGTTCTCTTCCCATGCAGTTTCCAGTATGTCTGTTATTTCAATATTCATGTTCCTTGATCTGACATGTTTGGATTTTCTATTGTTAGTGTACAGGTTTGGTTCTCTCCTCAGCATCCTGTTTAAAACACATCCTGTGTTAGACTAATACCTCCTGTGCTCCAGCCTTCACAGAGACTATCAAAATTTCCACAACATTATCCGTAATAGACATGTCATCCTCAGCTTGGTGCTGCTCTGTACTTGTCAACTTTCTCTTATTCATTCATTGAAAACCTCATTCCCAACTTCCTTGACACTAAGTGCTAACAGCTTGGCTCACTTATCATTCAGATGAAGTACATCTTTGCTGTATAACCATCTGTTATGCTAGAAGTGTCCCTGGCTTTTGAAGCAGCTGAATCCTTACCACTGGCTTCTCAGACCAACGGTAAAAATTCAGCTCTTTTCTTCCTTATTCATTCCCACAGGATTCACAAAGGGCACTGCAAAACACTCTAGTTTGGTGGGTTTGCTATTCTCAAAACTTTCTTAAAAGTCTAAATTCCATTCCTTCTGCTGCAGTGTCTCTGCTGTCTTTATTCTCATGTAAACCAGCTACAGTTGCCCTCTTTATTTCCTAGCAGTTGGGAGAGACATCTCACAAGGGCTGACATATTTGTGCACTTGGCAAGCAAGTCATCGTGAAATTGCCTTTGCACTCACAAACCTGTCTTGCTAGTTTTCTGGTAGCAGTTGCCCGCTACCTCAAAATGCCTCTTGCTTCCAGTGCAGCCCCTGCTTAAAGCAGCATTTCCTTGGTGCAGAATGGCAGGTGAACGACTTTCAGCAAAGCAGACGCCCGACTAGGATCCTTTGCTCTTCATTTACCTGAAGCCTGCCCCCCACAGCTGCGAGCTGGGGCTGCTTGTTTGGTCTCAGACCCTTCACGACAATGGGAAATTAAAATACAAACCATCCTGTGCGTCTGTATTGTCCCTCAGCAGTACTGAGTTTGTTGGCTTGAAGAATGAAAGTAATTAATTAAATCAATCTTAATTAAGAAAGAGATCTTGAAGAACGTCTCCAGGTTCTGAGGCCCTCCAACACCCCCAGGTTCAACCCCTCTAGTTTCAGAAGGTATTCTTATTCTGTTAGAGTTGTGATTTACCCACTACACATCTGCTGCTTGCCCCTGGAGAATGACATTGGACGCTGTAAAATGGTCCCTCCTCTGTACCTTCCTGCTGAAGTACACCACCTCTAGAACATCATCATCTCTCTGAAAGGATGAGAACTAATTCCTAATAAATGCATATCTGATTTAAAATTAGCTTAAACCCCCTGACTTTTCACTTTCCCCTTAATTCATACATGATTTTCACAGTTGCATCCTACCCATAGCTGTTTTCCAGCAGAAACTCTTCACCTAATAGACTAAACCAAGAATTAGTTACTCAGCTCTATACCAGCACAGACGTTGCAGGGGGCACACAAGTATTTTCCCAGAAATTTGTATTCCTTTTGTAACACGTCATAAACCTGTAATCTTCTATTAATATAGCCATAGTTTAGACAAACTCAGGTTTGAAGACTCCAATAAACTGGAAAACAGAGAATTTGATTTTTGAGTGTAGATAAGATAGTCTGTTTATTATATCTCCACCTCAGTTTACCATGGAAATTGTATCCAGGCTGTATGTTCTTTGCAGAAACAGAATTCACTCACCTGTTTTGATCAGTGGTAAAAGACTGAGGGGTTTTTTGAAAAAAGCATATAAATCTACTGCCAGAAATGAAGCTTCAAAGCCAGATAACATATTTTCCAGGGCTAGTAAGAAAAAAGGATGCTGTCATTTTAATAAAGTGACACATTTTCCTTGTAATATTTCCTTATCAGTGTTATTTTGCTTTCAATAGCATGTTATCATTTATTTTTATCTCAGTTTATGTACTTGGTGAGGTGTTACTTCAGCCACTGGATAAAGAAGATAATGATGTGAAACAGCATCTCTGTGTTGGCGTGCTGGATGTACTGTGTTACTCCAGCCAATGTTCACTGTGTTAATTTTTCGAACATTTTTAAAGTACAATGACATCTTGTCATTTCAAAATGGCTTTCCTTGAGATGGATTACTTTTCCTTCCTGTAGTTCTGCATGATGTCTCTGTGAATAACCCTGGGAGTAACCTCATATAAAGGCTACTATATAAATTAGGATTGTAGCTGTAAAATTTGAGTTTATTATAGCTGCTTTTTCCTTCTCTTTGTAAAACCTGAATGATTTCACTGAATAGTAATCAAATAAAAGGTCCACACTATTTATTTCAAATAGTTAAGTAAAATAAAGAAACAAATACATTACCTATCATTAGGATTAAGATGCTGATTTGGTTGCTGAGGATTTCCAGGGAGAAGATTGCAATGAAAGTCTCCTATCATTTTATATAACAACAAGTTAATAAACTCCTATAGTATATTAAAATACCACGGTAAAGCACAAGAGCTGCTCTTTTATGATTGAAACACACAAAAAATCAAATTCCATTTTGAGGGGAGAATACTTTTGGTCTTAAATCAAATTCTCTCTCAGTAATGATGGAAATTGTTACTACAAATCTCGTTTGTTGGGTTTTCTCAACCAGATTTTCCAAGCAAGTGATAAAAAGAATAAACAGAGCAACTACAAAGAGATTTTGCAGTTACAGTCAGATAAAAATAAATCAATACTGTGATTTACAATGTACTTTCACTGTGTTTTAATTCAATACTTTAACAATATGCATCTCCATTGATGTAATTTAGAAGTAAACCTCACTCAGGTCTCATCTTCAATCCTTCCAACAGTTTTTTATTGATATTCACCGTAAATGATCCTTTTTTAAAACCTCAAACTGATAGTCTTATTTATAGCTGAATATATCACCTAAAGCACCTTTTCCTATGTTCTAGTGAACATTCATTCAGACACTGTGCACAGGCGATTATGGCTCCAAACCGAACACATTTATATCACTGTTTCTGCATTAGCTATGTAATATCATTCTATCACTTGCATTGCCTTCTTGTTCCAGCTTTTGACATAAAACCCTTGCACAGTACAGGACTATTGCCATTTAGAGAAAGGGGAAATGAGGTGTTAAGAGTGAAAAGCCATTTTTACATCAGTGTTATAGAAGCGATTAAAAAGCCAGCGATACAGTCACAGGTGCTTCTCTATGACAGCTAAGTTTGCAGCCTATGCATAGGTATAGTAAACAGTAACACCCATTTTCTGCCAAACAGAAGCAGCACACTGGTGCATCTGAAGTCCTGAAATTGTCATCAAGTGGAATACATGCTCATGTGGAAATGTGATGTAATATATACATTGTCCATAATTTATGTGACTCTCTTTCTTAACAACTGTGTCAAGTCCTTTCCAGTAGCCCAAGGACCAGTCCTTATTCAATAAGAATCTGAGGAAAGCTTGTTTTTATTAAATATTCCTTTCTCTGGACTGCTTTTGTTGGGTAAAAAACGTAGAGTCTGGCAGTATAGGAAACACGTGAAAAACAGTTGGTTTATGGAAGAGAAATATACCTGATAATTGTGACCCTGTAGAAGGAGAAAAATGCTACAGTCAGCAACAGCGATAACCTTTTAAGCCTGTGCAGCCTCACTTCTCAGCTAATAATGCACAGAGTATTCACCGGGATGCACAGTGAGGACTGCAATAGCATGCTTTTGTCACCAGTTAGGTTTAAGCAGATTCTACCATTGAGGCAGCTAACACACAGCCTCTGCTTCTTTAAAGGACCTGGGGGGTGGCTGTTTATCCAGAAGTCTTCTCTTGGTTGCTTAAATGCTGACTCTTTACAGTTCTAAAGACACAGCTTAGCTGTCTGAACAAACCCACGTGCTACCTTTTTGCAACATAATTTTATTGAAAACAGAAGGAATAATACCTTGGTGTTGTCACTTCTTCACACTTCTTTGTCTGAGAGACATCAGTCATAGACGCTTCCATTGTTTTCTGAAATAGACCTTAAGCAGCATAATTGTGACAATCTGAGCTGCAAAAGTATTCCGTTCTGTCTTCTGCTGGTCATCTATTCTAAGACGATAGATCTAAAGTCAGTTTCGAGTGCTAGGAATAACTGAAGGTTTGGATTCTGCATCATTTCAAAATGTGCGACCACCCTGTGATCGACCCCTTCTCCGAAGGGACAGAGTTAAAAAGGAGGCTGTCATGTCCCAATCAGTTAGAGAGGGGAGGGACGGGGGTTTGTGGATTTGGTCATAGATGCACAAAGAAAACATGTTTACTAAATTTTTCAGATGTCCAACTCAGAAAGTAATGAGACCAAGTTTTCTGAATCACTTACTTTGGTGTAAAGTTGTAGATCACATGATATCAAATGGAATGTCTTTCAAAAGAATGAAGAATCTTTCTAATGATTATTCATAAAATGTTTTTCTCTTGCTATCAAACAGTGAAACTTGATTTGTTGCTCTGTTAGCTGGATGCTTTTCACTTCTATTTAGGTCTCTCATAACTGAAATGACCTTAGCTAACCATTCCTTCTGGTTTCTGTATCAAGCACTTGTTTACAGGTGAATGCTCTTCAGTCCTACCAGTAACTGAAATTTTCACATTATCATTGACAAAATGCATTGAAATGATTGACAGCAAAGGAGGCCATCAATCAATAAAGGTGGAGGGAGTCATAAATGATGCATTATGCTACTTTCCAAACTATGAACAAAGTCAGACACATCACTGGAAAAAGAGAAACAGTGCTGAATGAAAAATAAGATATTGTGCCTTTGTGGAGAGTAATTTCAGCTCATGAATTTATAAAGGTGTCAAATTGTTATCTAAATAAGCGGGGAGAATAGTTCTGCCATTCTCTAATTAACTCCTCAGGAGCCATAAACCACAGTCTTCACTCAGACTTCAAGCTAGATCTAAATTGCCCAGTGGCGACAGTAAGTCTTGATAGGATGGAGACCCGTAGTAGCATCCTGAGCATATTTCATCTCTAAATAATGCATTGAAATCTAATTTCCAAATATTTTCTCACAAACAGAGGCATGGACAAAAAAAAAACCCAATTCCTGTCAAGAAACCCAAGGAGAGCATTATCCATGACTGCTAAAATGCTCACAGGACAGATCCAGAGTTTTATGCAGGTGTCCATGATCTTTCAAACAGGAAGATTTCTTCACTAACCTCTTTATGGTTCTCAGCATCCCACGACCTGATGTACAAACACATGGAGCAAGAGGGATTTTTATGACGACTTACTAGCTGCTTACTTAGGAGGAACTAGTAAGGAGAAGCAAAAGGAGATGGATAATTTTTACAACACTGTGTAGGCTTGAAGCAGAAATGTACTCACCGTATCTCTTGTGCCATGACAGTGACATTTTCTAACTGGATGTTTGAATAAATCAGATCTATTACTCTATGCCGGGAGAACGCATCATCTCAGACACATAATTAAAATACTTTCCTAGGGTGTCTGTATCTAGAAAGCATTTCCTTTGAGAGCACATTGAATTCCTTAGCAGATGAGATCAGATTTAGAACCTATGATTAGAGGAAATTAGATAACATTTCATTTTCATAAGGGTAAGGTTCTCAGGACTTTTCAGGAAACCGTTTTTCTTTTCAAATGTTAGATTAAAGAAAAGTTATATGTTCAAAAATTACCATATTATTTTTTCCAGGATGCCAGTCTCGTCTGAAATAAAGATGGTTATGTGGCATCCATTAGTTTTCACAGTAAACAAGGTATTACCTCAAGAGTCTGAAGGATTTGAAAACATCTCCTAAAACTCTGAGCTGTAGGAGTTGAAGAGCAATTCCTAGTATAATTCCATATTACTAAAAGCTTTACTGAGTGGAAATGAAATACCTAAGAGATGTAGATTTCTTCCTGTTTTATTTTGTTTGAAAATGTGCAGTTGAGGTGCAAACGTAGTCTGGAATATTTGAATCATAAAAGGGCTTTTTAGAACATATTTTTTCCATTCGTGGTTTACAGGTGAGTAAGTACAAGCATAAGATGCATGAAGGCTTGGATCATTTCCACCTGGAAACTGTCCCTGGTTTCCTTGGATCATTTCCACCTGGAAACTGTGCCTGCTTTCTTTGTTTTCGGTTAGGACTATCCTTAGACCAACCAGCCTGCAGCTTTGACTGCAGCTGCTGCAACAGAGGGACTGTCTCTTTCTAAAGTGACAAGGTTTTTTTGATTAGTCACGAAAATCCACTTTTAGAATAGAAAAATCATTGCAGTTATGCAAAGAGCGGTAATTGTAAACAACAGAATGGCCACGGGACATTTATGGATAGGGCTTGAGAGGTAATGCTGGAAAGGAATAGGAGTCATCTGATAGAGAAGAGCAAGAAGGAGCTCCTTCTTATTACTAGAAGAAGGACTACAATTACTAGAAGAATCGACTAGGAACATTTCTTTTGCCATCCAAGGGAGCTCAGGACTGGCTGAGAAAAACTCATCTAGCAATTTGCCTTTCCGTTTTGTAAGCAGTCTCTCTGTCACCGACAAAAAAATAAAATTGGAGATGAAAACATATTCAGATGTCCTTCAGGAGAAAGACAACGTCAGAAATTCAACGACAGACACGTATTTTCAAAACTGAAGTGTGTAGAAAAGCATCTGCTAAACTTTTGTTGTTTAAACTAAAGAGAATTTCAGAAGAAGGAGAATTTCAGAGGAAGTTTAAGCGAAAAAAATAGATCTCTGATATCACTTAGAATATATTTTTCTCCTTTGTGGTTTTGTATTGGGTGGAAAGGAGAAATACCTTTCCTAAGTTAGAAATACCTTTCCTGAGATAAATACTTTTATTTATTTAAAGTCACCTGTAAAATACAGACAAATACAATACAAGGCGTGCCATGTAAATCATAGCAAGCTTTCCTTTCATTTAAATTTGAATCCTAGCATTCTAAAATTTGTTGCACTTATCTCTAGCATGTTGAAACATCTTCAATGTTGAAACATCTTGGAGCACTGCACTGAAGTACCTGACAAATGTAAGATGCAATCTGAACTGCTTGGAAAGGTGAGTAGTGGTAAGAATTTATAGCTGGTTGTCTACTTCCATTTTTTAAAATACAAGTTTATGTTTCTGAGGATAAGAAATGAACTGAAAAATAGTGAGGATTTCCTTCCTAATCCTGAAAAGTGGAAATCCTTTCAGAGACAGCTGTTTAAGAAGAGACAAGTAATCAGACAGACAATTACCAGGCAGATAGATGATCGTGTGTCTTTAGAAACTCACCAATGAGTAAAGATAAGAATGAATTGGTAAGATAGAATCAACTAATGAGTAAGCAATGACTTCCATGAAGATTTATCAGTATAGTTATATACTCACACACACACATACGTGCACATTATAGATGCTGTGTGAGTGTATTAATTATATTCCATATATGTGTATATATATCTTCTCTAGACTGAAAGAAGCAGTTGAATTTCAATCCAGAATCTTCTCTTATCCCACAGATAAAGAATTTGGGAAATAAAATTACACACAAATATTCCAACTTTCCTTTGCCTAACAACAAGCCAGGTCAGGGAATTCTTTTACAGGACAAAATTCTTTGTCACAATCTGCCAAAAATTACCTGTGAAATTGAAATTCATTTTTACTATCTGATGTAGATGCAGAATTGCTTTAGCTACGAAGAGAGAGAGTAGTTGAAAGCAAAGCTTTCTTGTGCAAAAAGCAGCTCTTATTTTCATGTCTTTTCTTTAATCTTTTAAGAGTGCAGAATGACAGTGAGGCCAATCTGAAAATTCGAGTTCCTAATAATGAGATTACAGGATTATTTGCATTTTATTGTTTTGGCTTAAAATGCAAATACTGGTGAAAGTGTATTTGCCCTGCACCTGGGAAGAGAATGGGGATTGTTCTGCTGGAAAGCAACTCCACGGTGTAGGACCTTGCTAGACCATGTGTGCCCTTGTTGCCAGAAAAGCCAGTGGTGTCCTGGGGTCGTTTTGCCACCTGAGGGGATAAGAAAAAAGGATAAAGATGCAGAAAAAAAAAACATTGGTAGGCTCATTTTATTGCTTATTTCCAGATGATACGATGAAAGGTACTTGGGTAAATGATCACAAAATCCTGCTATCAGCTGGGATTCCTTTCAGATAAATGTCACTCCATGGTCTTGCTTATGTATGAAAATAAGTACCCTTCTTCCACCTAACTCTCTGAAGATAGTTTATTCAGCTTTTTGAAAAACTTCCCAGCAGCATACATAGAAAATGCTCAGTACTTGTGAAAGAACTGAGCTGTATAATACTATGTTATAGTCATGGAAGAAGGCTGGTTTCTTGCCTGTGGGTATTGAACATCTGAATTGATAGAAACAGACAAATGGAAAAAGAAAGAGTGTTCAAAACAGCAAACTGATGCAATTACATTCAAGGTGCTCACACAACAAAGAATTCATGTAGAAACACGACACAGAGCACCAAACCATTACACTGATAACGTTCCATGAACACTAACACAACGTGATAGGCCCATCTTATTTATGTACCCTGATAAAATCATACTGAATCAGGTAATGATTAGAGTCACTTTGGATATACTCTGGTGAGCGTTTGAACTCATGCTTTTAAATTGCCTTTTACATTTCAAGAATAAGAGCTTTCAATTATGCATCCATCTGTGCCTTATTGTACGACACGGGAAATGTAAAGTCTCAAAATGTTTGTTGCAGATAAAAATAAACAGCTAGGCTTGCAGCACATACGCGAGGGTGGAATGTACCCTTAAGCAATGGGGAATAACAAGTAGAAATAATTTATGTCCCACTTAAAACCTACTTTAAAATATTTCCACGGTTATAGGACTTTTCTGCATAAGACAAGTGCCTATAGCTGAAGTTCACCCGTGGGTTCACCTAACACTGGGGCATGGTTTCTCTGCTTTTCGCCACATTTTCATGTATACCTTGTTCATTACTCTTTCTTACAAAATTATCCTATATTAAAGTCATGATTTGGATGGCTTTAGAGCACCATTCAGACCAGGGCATGATGTTTATCATTGCATATCAAAGTGCTGCTGTTTCTGGTTTTTGACAGCACAGTGAATCACTAAAACACTGCAACAGGTTGCCCAGAGAGGTAGCAGTTACTTGAGTAGACAAACACCATCAGTCTGAATATTACCCCTTCCTTCTTCTTCCACCAGCTTTATATGCTGAGCATGACCTCATATGGTCTGGAATATCCATTTATTCAATTGGTGTCAGCTCTCCCCACTGTGTCTCCTCCCAACTTCTTTTGCACCCCCAGCCTATGAATGGATGGGGTACTACAAGGAGTAGAAAAGGCCTTGACTTCATGTAAGCACTGCTCAGCAATAATAAAAACACTCCTCTGTTATCAACACTGTTTCCAGCACAATCCGAAACACAGCTTCATGTCAGCTACTATGAAGAAAATCCCAGCCTCACCAGTGCAAAGTAGAGGGGGAGAAGAACCTCCTTTGATCTACTAAGCAACCCCCTTCTGATCCCACCCAAGATACAGTTGGCCCTCTTGGCTACAAGAGCACGTTGCTGGCTCATGGTCATCCTAATGTCCTCTAGGACACCCCAGGTCCCTTTCTCCTCCCCTACTCTCCAACAGGTCGGTTCTCAACCTATCCTGGTCCCTGGGGTTGTTCTTGCCCAGATGC
>VZRI01012582.1:3797-17598 GCA_013397515.1 Upupa epops | reverse complement strand
TCAAATGCCTTCCTGAAGTCAAGCTAGACCACATCCACAGCGCTGCCATCATCTCTCCACCTGCTTACGCCCTAATAAAAAGCTCTCAGGTTGGTGAAGCCATGCTGACTGTCCCTAATGACCGCCTTGTCCCTGATGTGTCTAGAGACAGCATCCAGGACAAATCCTTGTTTTCTGTCAACAGCGGCAGTAATTTTGAAGTGTCAGGCACATGTTGAGTGAAATCTATAGTCTCCAAAATAAATACTGACACTGGATTTATAGTCAAACAAGCAAAAAAATATTGCAGGCTCTCCAACACACATTACATTGACTTCCACACCAGACACTGTAAATGCATGACGTTATGCCAGCACTGTGTGGGTAGTGCTGTATTTATATTCCAGTTGCTACCAGAAATATAAGAGTCCAACATTGGTTTTACTATGAATTATTTATTTTCAGGACATAAAAGCAGCACCCCAGTGAAAAGTTTTATCTGAATCCTCAGTATTCAGAGCTATAGAATACTATGAAATAGAAAAGAGAAAGACCATAAGGCCAAAAGCAATGTCAGTGTATGAAAAGAAAGGGCGAAATCTGCCTGGTGCATGGGTTTATGTGAGGAGCTGAGTCAAATTCCTGATAGAGGTTTTGGTAAACTGAAATGGAAATGACTGTATAAGGTTAGCACTGTCAGAAAACCCCTGAATAGATCTGAAAGCAGAGATTACATGTGGGCTTCTTCCTCTAAGTTAAGTATTCTAATATTTAATAGACTAATATTTATTAAATACTACTAGGTAAAACTCTTGAGTTATCTTTCTCTGTTCTGCAGCCATGCTACGACATTCATCCTCTGTTCTCATAGCCAGTTATGATCAGCATACAGGCTCCCTCAGCTAACAGCACCCTCCTATCCCCCCACACTCACAGACATTAACACGGGATCCTGTCTTTCACTTTTGTCTCACTGTGCAGGCCAGCCCTCCAGCAGCATCAGAAACATCACAATCACTCACCGTTGCATCTGTTGAACAACACGCACGATGACTAACAATGCAGCCACTGGATGATGTACCTCATGGTCATGGTAAGATTATGACAGCTCTTTCATCATCTTCTTGACTTCATAGTTTGTTACAGAAACAATGACAACAGTCCCTCCATCTCCTGAGCTGTCGCTCAGTTTCTTAATCTGTGAGTTTCCCAGTTGGCTTCTTGTTTTAATTTCTAGTTTTGCACTTATTGATAATCCATCTTGAACTTTCACCCTCTTATCTAGGGTTCTGAACTTGATGACCCTCATATTTCTTGAGTGTCCTGCATCAACAATAATAACAGAAAATGATTATTGAATAATATATTATATAATTATTAATAATTACATAATTTATATATATTAATAATAGTCTACACTTTTATTATTGAATAACAGACCTATGCAAGCTTTGACATCTCCTATAGAATTCAGGGAAGGGTCCAGAACATACATTTTCCTGTATTGGCAGAAAGACTGTGAAGAGTAATTCAGTCAGGAAGAAGGCAGAAGTGTCTTCCAGCAGGAGAATAAAGGAGCCAGCAAGTACGAACAGACATTCCTTGAACCCATCTAATCCCACTCATCCCCTTCTGTCTTTATTCTGCCATGTGCTAATACTGAATTGTGAAGAGCCCCTCTGTGGATCTTCTCCCTGCTTTCTTCCCTTTGTTTCCTTAGCTGATATCTTCATTACTGACTCTTAACATAAATCATGTAACTAATGATACTACTCCTATGAATTCTCCCTATTTCAATTCTATATATTTTGGCCTGGCAACGTGGGACCCGGTATTTATTGTCTTCATCAGAAAGCAAATTAATTACTGCTTAGCTGGGGTTGAGTTCAGTCACTTTCCTATTTACATGGCTCACACTAAAGGGAGCACGAGTGTTACAAATCAACAATTTTATAGACCGTTCTGTTGCGTGCAGGATAGTTTCTGTGAAGAATTAAACACATTTTTCATTGCCCTTGTCTATCATTTGAGATACTTGTTCTTGTGCTTTTTTTTTGCATGAATGCCTTTTGAAATCATGGACTGTAACTCCAAAGTTAGCCATACGATAGAGAACTTGAGCTATAGTTCACTAATATTACGAACTACATAATTCTGTCAAGTTCTGCCGATAGCACTACATCAAGTTGATAAATACTGCTGTAAGCTGCTTAAAATTGATAGTCATGAAAGGTACACTTCAGGAACTCTTCATTTCTTGAGTTACCAAAACCCCCTTGTACATAGGGATTCCCTACTTGCAGTGGTTTCATTCAGATTACAGGTCAATAACATGAAAAATGCAAACAGTAACATCATTCCATGCATCCTGTGGGGATCCCTGATTTCCATCGTGTTTAATTTCTACTTTTTCATAGGAAAAGAAGTTAAGAGTGGTAAACTTTTCTGTACTCTTGCAAACAACGTTTACAATTCCACTTAGCGATACCACCGTTGCATGTGACCAAAGTGAAAATCAACATTGAACTGGAATGAGTCCACACATTTTTGTGGTGATATGTTAATTACTTTTCCTCCTCCAGTGCTCACCCTCTTGGGGGTACCATAGAAATCAATCACATATTTTACACACAACATTTTGTGAGCTAAGCCAATTTGTCTTCAGTAAGATAGCCAGCAAAAGTCCCAGCATCCTGATAGTCCTGGTTCCTGACTAGTGTTTGGATTAATTTTCCTGGAATAGCAGTAATCAGAGCTGAGCTAAAGATTAGGTAACATTAAAGTGCATGTAATTATCTGCATGACTACTGATAAGGCTGCTTAAAGCAGCATTGATCTTGCATCATGAGCTATTAGAGTGAGCAAAGCTGTGACTGAGCCTGCTCTGGTTTGCAGCACAGGAGCATGAGAACATCCAAAATACATTTCAGGGGGACACGGATGCAATTAGCCAAACCACTCCCACCTAAAGTATGTGTGGTGGAAGTTAACTTATGAAAAAGCCCTTGGTCAAGTGTTGAATTAATAACTGTTTAATTTGCTTGATGAGCTTATGAACAGGTATAAAATACACAGTGAGCATAAGGGCAGATATGAAACTTGGATGATGAGCTCAAGGCCAGGTATGAAATTTGGACAGTAGGCTCAAAGACAACTGTAGATCGCATTTACTGAATCAGACAGGTGGTATCTGTTCTGGACCCTCTGCCCACAACAGAAGAATGTGAACAGGACAACCCAGACAATTGTACAGTGTGTGCCGCTGAGCCATGGCCTTGACTGCACCCGGGTGTCTGACCAATATCCCTGGTGCGTGTGGACTCTGTGAACCAAGGGACAGTGGATGCCCATGTTTGCATATATATGAGGGGTGACATGAATTAGTTATGCAATTCATTTGCACTGCACATAAAAGCAGTCAAGTATCAGGACTCACCTACGGGTGGGTGCACCCAGGAGGACCTTGCCCATTACTGTGTCTCCTGGCATTGGCTGTAATGGCACTTCCCAGCCCAAGTGTGGGCCCAGATGATGTTATTGAGGTGCTTTTCTTAATCACTATATCCCTCTGCAGTAATGACTTGATGGATCACTATCTGGTATAATAGTCTTTTATTATCTTGTGTATAGATCTCTTGTTATACTGCCTATGATAAACTAGCCTTATATTTACATTTAATTTGAAGTCCATTTTCACCTAATACCCATCCATTCAGCAAGAAAGCAAAACTGAAACATGGAGAGATGTAAGTCTATAATCATCTAAAATAACTAAGTGATACACATACATAACATATGTTTTCAATATGACAGGCATAGAAAGACACGCTTCAAAGCTATTATTTTCCAGAGGCAATTATTGAGACAAACAAGATTTAAATTTGGAATCAACAGCATTAAAGGAAATAGAAACTTCATGTCCTAAACTATCTTGTGTATCACTGCAGCCCGTAGATTTCTTCCTTCACTTCTGTTGCGCTGTGCTTGCATATGAAAGCTTATAGTTTGTTCTGAAACATCGAAGTATTCCTGCCCAAAATAAATTATATCAGGCTGTATAGCTATTATAGTGCATTAAGTTTTTTGTTGTGATCTAGCTCACAATGAAGCAAATGTCACGTTTCAATCATCTGACTTTAAATAACTATTTTACCAGTTCCTATTTTGTAAGACTACATCTGAAATGGCATTACATTTCCCAATGAAGAACAAACAGCATTTAATATCTGCCAGCTCTATGAGATGGGAAAAAGGGGGAAACTTATCACTGCAATAGGCAAATGAATTCTCCTTTCCAATTCATCAACTCAGTTACATTTTTCTTTATTCAAACTCTTAGGTTGTGAAGACCATACGCTTTCATTCAGCAAGTCTACCTTTTTCTCTACTCTTCCTAATGATCCCTAAGGAGTCACAAAGGTGAGCCAATGACTAGGAAGCTGCCATATGAGGCAAAGCTGAGAGAAATGGGTTTGCTTGGCCTTGAGAAAGAAGCCTTAGGGAAGATCTCATTAACATGATTCGATATTTAAAGGGTGAATACTTTTTAGTGCAGTCGTTTTAGTGAAATTAGTGGACTGGCTTTTTAGAAATCACATGGAAAAGCCAAGCAATAACGGGTTCAAGTTATTCCTGTGTTTGTTCCAATTGAACACAAAAGGAGACTTCTTTACAGTGAGAGCAATCAGGCATTGGAACGGCCTCCCCATGCAAGTCGTGGATTTCCCAGCACTGGACACTTTAAGCTTTAGCTGGATGGGGTGGGGGGCCATTCTTTCTAGGTAGTGCTTTTGCCAAGGAGAGTTGGACCAGATGATTCTTGATGTCCCTTACCACCTGATAGTTATCTATTACTCCATATACCACAGTATCAGATGGAACACACTACTTTATCTCGGTTGACATAATACATTGCCACACTGAAGGGTAATAAAGAATACTCTTGCATGACTAATGAAATACTATACCCAGATGGATTTTTCTTTCAATTTGTTCCCCTCTTGCATTTCCCAATCACTTCCTAGAGCAACTGGTGAATGGTTGGGTGCCAAACTTGATTTCACAGTCACATAGATGAGTTTTGCTTTCTCATTCGGATGAACATTTTGCCTGATCTACTGCTTTTACCTAAAGTGAAGCTTACACAACAGTAAGACAATATGGGTTAGAAAAATTTTCTTTGTAAACACCCTCTTGCTTTTCAAAGATACTTAATCTCCTCTACCAAGGACATCTTGCTAATTAACCTTAGTTACTTAGACACAGCGCAGCAAAAGATAGCAGTATATGCATAAGCTCCACTTTACAAGAAAGGCTATGATCCAAGTTTTTCCTCATGACTGCCCTCAAAGATGTATTTATGACTCTAATTAGCACTTTCAGAGGTTCATTCATTATCTAGGCTTCAAAACCCATACGACACAGGTATGGTGAACTCCATCTCCCTGACAATACCTGCTACAAGGATTACATCAACTGATGCTAACAATACAGCGGTTATAACGACTTAACTTTTACTGACTACATATTGACTACAGATACAGGTTATGAAAGAAGAGAGGGAAATGTTGTGCTTTGATTTGAAAAGGCTTTACATGTAATTTTAGAAGAGCAGCCTGAGAGCACATTAGTTTTTTCCATCGACTTTGTTGAACAGTGTGTAACATCAAAGAAAAGGAATTAAGATAGCACTTCTGTGAAGATAGGACTCTCTACCTAGGTGCTTATTTTATTAAAGAGTAATGGGCTATGCCAGGAAGAGCATTTCTGCAAGTGTGAGTTGCAAACACTTTGACATGTTTTTATTTATACCTGGTGAAATGAAAATAATTTGTATTTACAGGATTAGTGCTCTCATAGAAATTTACTGTGCAAATCTTAATCACAATGAGTCACATTTTACTTGAAAACTGCAGGAACACGGTTGAGAAATCAAGTTCAACTATTGGGTGTATTAACACAATTGGGAATATCCTTTTCTTTCTCCTTATATGCATTGGCAAATTATCTATACCTTTATCTTACAAGTTACCTAAGCTGTTAAAAACTTTGCAAAGAGATCAGGGTTTAGAATGACTGGAGAAAACACAGCTTCTGAATTATTGCATCTTTAACTACCACTAACTAGTAGACCATGGTTTAAAGAAAATAGAATCACTTATAATTAGAATCACTTATAAAAGCAACAAACAAGCACCTCCTTCCTCATATTTGAGATTATAATCCAGAACAGCATGTGAGTTAATGGCCGAAATCTCCTTTCTGTGGCATTTCTCAATCTTTTTGATTGAGAAATTTGTCGTATTTTGGTTATTTACGCCAATTAACAAAATCAGATATCTTCGTGTTGCTGAAAACAACATGATTGCTACAGCACCTTATTCAAATGATCACTCATTCAATATGCAATTCATACAATAGTAATGACGCTTTACGCTGCTGATATTCGGTTACCATCATCCCTCTGATCAAGGTAGGTAAAGCACAAAAAAAAGGACTTGTGCTCATTTTTTACGAACAGCTTGTGTAGACTAACAAATGACATTGATCTACCTATAGATTTTCTTCCCTGTTTTGGAATATCTAATTAGAATACCTGACACGCATCAGAAAACACCCACTGACACCAAATGAAACAAGACATTCTCATTTTGGGGGAGGATTACAGAATAATTAAGCAAGATGATTTCTTTCATACACACTCATGGGAACCGATTTCACTGTGAAACCTGTGTCGTTTGAAGTGCTGCTCAACACATACAGCTGATCACTCTGGGTTTTCACATGATGTCTTCATGCTTTAACTGAAAGCACCTGCACCCTGGATGGCAGCTCCTAATTATTAAAAAAGTAGTTCTGAAACTACTTAGCCTTTGAAAAGCATCATCGTACCCCTACCCAAACCTGCTAATAGCAAATTTCCCAAGGTCCATATCATGCTAGTTGTTGCACTGATGAAAAAGTTTAAACCTTTTTAAATCTTTACCATCATCTCTAAGCATCTGCCATAAATATTTCTAGACTGAACGCTCAACAGCCCTCAAGTTACACTTGTGTTTTCCAGAAGTGTAGTACGCAAAATACCCTCCTGCCTATGTAAATTACACTGAAAAGCAACTACTGACACAAACGACCTCACACTGACAAAAAATAAGGGATCAAGTTGTCACCTGCCAGGAGCATTAATTTCTCACAAAATGAATCACAGTGTACCTGATGTCCTAAATCCTCAGGGAAGGGCTAAAGTTTGTGATGTCCCAAAGCTAAGTCTGGAGTACTGAATACCTCAAGAGCAATATTGATCTTCAACTCCATTATCCATTTCTTCACTCTTGAATTCTTCTGCACTGCTTACAGGTCTTTCTTTCCTCTGCAAAAGTACATTAAGTCTCTCCAAAGCATTCTCTCTCCTTCTTTCCTCCCTCTCATTTATCCCTCCTCAATATTTAAAGGCTTTCTGCTTCATGGTTAACAACAGTTTACATTCAAAGGATGTATAACTGCCAGATTGTAACTAAACTTGTTCTCAAGGCACTTTTAAAAGTTTGAAAATTGCTGCTTTGATCTCCAACACAAAGAAAGGGTTTGTACCTAAAGTTTATCAGTTGTTTTCTTTAAGGACATTGTGGTCTAGTCAATGTAATCTACCTGCAAACCTTCACCTATCTGCAATATCTTAGTTTGTGTGTTCCAAGATGCTGTATGCTGAGAATCTAGTTGCAAAGTTATAAAAACCATGAACTAAATTTAGCAATGTCTAGAATATCAGCAGAACTGGGGTTGTCAAGTCAGGATTCAAATTAGTGACTATGATAGGCTACCTTTCACAGCACAGGAAAAGGAAGGATGAAATTCTTTGAATTTTAGACACAACAGAACATGATAGATGACCACATTCTCACGGAAACATATTGATGGAACACAAAAAGGTTAGAACCCCCTTCTGAGATAAGTCAATGTGGTGACTGGAAAAAAACATTCCCAAAAGTGCCCAACGTCTCACAATATTGCAAGAAATCTTGCTCTACAAAGCATGTTACTGGGCACACATCCTTCTTTCACTATAATTAATTTTGCCTTTAATCTGAACAGAAAATAATTAAGACATTGATCCTGTAACTTGACATTTTTATGACAGTTTTGTTTGTATCAAAATCCTCAACATGTCAAAGCAATTAAACACACACTCAAGTGTGCTGTTCAATCAGCTCTGAAGTTAATGACTGCTGCATTTTTAAACACATCTAGAAACACAATTGTATTTCCTGATGTGTTTATACCTCTCAGGCGTCCTGTAGTTAATGCACGACATGACCTGCAGATGCAGAACATTTACATTTCTACAAAGGGTTGGGTTAAAGTTAATGGAGAGAAGCAAAAATCCCTCCAAAACACCAAAACCCCATTGCAAAAAGTGCATGGAATCACAAAAAGAACGGCTTGGTTTCATTTTCACCGACCTCAAAATGATGTGCAAATCTACATGAAGAGGTGAGACTTCACATGAGTAGCACACAGCTTCTACAGGTAATTGTTATCTTAAAGTTATTGGGTCACACTACTCAGAGACAGAACTTGTACATCACATTCTGCCTCGGGAGCGAACGCTTTCCCTGCGTGCTGTCATGATCAAAAGGCAAATACAATTATCTAGACTATTATCTAAATAAAGTCAGTATTTCAGCTTGACAATATGACCTGGAATCCATCCCAAACTGAGGATACCATTGATTATCAAGTTTTCTTTTAGGATGGTATAAACTTAATCAGGGCTTCTACTTTTCTATATTCAGGCTGTACCTGTTCAGCTGACAACAGGCTTTTCACCAACAATTCAAACAACCAACCAAAAAAGCTCAAGGGGGGAAACTTTAATGCCAAAGCAGAACACCTAAAGAGTGTTTAGAGAACATATTTTACCTATTTATCTATCCAGAAGTTGTTTAACCACAGGTTTCAAGAAAAGCACTCACGGACTGATACTGTTACTGCACAACCACTCCTAACTAAGTGGGTGTAAGAAACTGTTTCACATTTGTTTGAGTAAACAAAAGCAAATCTTGAAAGGCACTTTCTGAGGCAACCTGTGAAGAGGTAGACTTTTAAGTAACTAGGAAAGTGAGTACATTCTAAGTCTTGAGCAAGTTTTTTCAAGATTTTCAGTGTTTTTTTCTGTCCTATCACCAGATGACCATGAGAAGAGCCTGGCTCCATCATCCAGACACCACCCCTCACATATTTAGAGTAGCAACCACTCCACCTGGTCATTAGGCAATGACATTCTGGAACTAAGTTAGACTAAGGAGTGAAAAAAAATTGACTGGATATAAATGTGTTATGAGCACAAGGAATAATTAAGTTAGAGATTCCATCCAGTTACCTGAAATTGATACTGAAAAAAGTACCAGCTGATTGCAGATGGGCACAGCTTCTCACCCTGTTAGAGACAAGACTGTGGTGAAGAGAGGAAACTTATGATGAAAAAATGCACTACAAACAGCATACCTTTTAGTTTTACTAAAACATATGAAATGATTCTGTTTAATCTCTAATATGTTCCTTTCAAAAAGGACCATCTGAGTTGGCAGCCCCTTCTGTATATCAGCAGTCTACCTGCCAATCTGAGTCTCCTTCAGTTTAAGACACAAGTTAGAGAAGGCAAAGAACGTAAGATGTACGAGGAGGCTGCGCAGGTCTCCATGCTGGCTTGAAGCCAGGTCTGGAGGCAAGGAGCCAGTCTAGAAGGTTAGATTAGAGTCCAAGACACAAGGCAGCTGTAAGCCCCTTCTGTTTTGTAAACCACTTTGCCTAGCATTCCCTCTGTTTACAAAGATTTACATTTAATGGTATATTTGCATGAAGAATTATTAGTTTTGTCTTTATACATTTAAATTCTTCTTGGTCTTCCTTGGGAATTCGTATAAAAGTAGAGATATAGCTTGATGAACCTCAAAGTTCTGGCAGGATAACTGTGCCCTTACACAACAGTTTTCAGAGGGAAAAACTGTATGAGCTGCACAGGAGAGGTACCCATGCATGTTATGCAGGCAGACATCTTTTGTAATTCTTCTGAGCTGGTTTCCAGCCTGGAAACTGTGTCAGAGAAGACCACAGTCACCCTCACAGAGCTTGTCTTTATCGCCGGAGCAGAGCTTGGAGTACTACTGTGACATTCGACGATGCTCCATGTACTAAAATCAGGTTATCCATCTTTCTAGCTTCATGCGGCTCATGTGGCTGTGGCTGTCAGTGTGGTGCAGATCATTTCCTCTTCAGTTTGCTGTGTTACATCTGGTACCTCTGTTTCACTGCAGTAGGAACATACTGGGTAATTTTGTCAGTGTCACTAGAAGATGCAGGGCACTGTGGGGGCTAGCACTTCCATGGAGATAGCAGGCACTCCCCTGATCCAATCATGGTAGAGCTTGACAACCAGGGCCTCCTCAACCAGGGATGTTCTGGTGCTGCCCTCGGGCAAATAGAGGGTGAATCTAAACGTGAGCAAGAATACGTCAGTTGAAATAAGACAAGAGACCATGCAGTGCCTTTCACTTTACTGAACAGCTTAGTGTGACTTTGTTCCTCTCTGCGTTTTCCTTCCCTCTCTGTGAAATAATTCTGTTTATAGAATAATTAAGCAACAACTTAATTGAAACAGAAACAAAATTTAGAGCGCTTCTAAATTTGTAAATTATAATTGAGCTGCTTATTAAATTGCATTTACACAAATGAAACCTCTTCATATAAAAAAGGAAACACAGCTAAAGGATTCAGTATTTCAGAACTGATGTGAGCGTATATGTCAGACGCGTTGTGTGCCAGGTACATGATGTCATAGTTTAAAAACCACAATATTAACCAACAAATAGCTAAGTTGATAATGGGCCAAAATAAAAGAAGTTTACCCAAAATTGAGTCAAATCCAAAATTGAGGGCCTTTAAGATTGCACTGAGGCTTGTCCACTCATAGTTATTCTTCTATGATGTGGAATAAATGCAAATTACGTGGTTGCAAGAGACAAGTAATGGACAGTGAGAAAGATCCCCTGTAAGTTCAATTTTATTATTCATTATCAGCAATTTGAATGTTATCCATAAATTCATGTGAACTTAACAGTGAAAAAGCCTTGGAAATCCTTGTGATATCCTGAAACACTGGATTTTACATTCAGGTCTGTCTTCAAGAGATTGACAGAACATAAACGCTTAGAGCTGTCTTTTGATTACACACACACAGAGACCCGCATGCATGGTATTCCTGAACAGTTTCAAAGTCATTTTACTCCTAAAAGGAATATATGAATAAGTCATACAGAAGTTAGAGTGTTTCCCATCTGGCCAATCTATAACCTGTTACTGTAATATTAGACAACTTCAATAGCCGTGCAAAGACAATACATGGAGTGGAGAGTTGGGAATTAAGAACTAGAACTCCTCCATAAATGCTATTTCATGCAGTGTATTCCTCAGTCTAGTCTAATAGAAAAGGCTATTTTAGGAATGTTTCTCACCTGATTCAAAGAATTCAGTGTGTATATAGTTCTGATGGGCAATCTTAGAGTAAAAAACCTGCTTTAATTGTAACTTTTGCCAGTTTACTTCACAGCTGCTAGATACTGAGAAGACTTACCTGATCCAAGTATTACCTCTAATACTGGATGCTTCTGTCTACCTCCTATCTACATTGGTAATTATACAATCAGGTCAAAATGTTGCTGCAGAAGAGAAAGGAACAAGTAGAACACTTCTCAGCTTGCAGATGGGTGCACAGCTCGCTGCTTTAAAACACGGATTTGGTACATTTGAGCCTAGCAGAGACATACCCCACTAGGCTAGTTAAGTCACGTTAGAATGCAGCTAATTTATCCCTTCTTTCAGTCCCGTGCAAAAATAAGTGCTTGTAGCCTACCTGAAGAGGGCAGCCATCCTACAGGGCGTTACAAGAAAAACCCAGTTTTAGAAAACCCATTATCAGTGGATTCATGCAACATTTTAAAAAGTAATATTCCACGCTAAATCCAGCGTGTCAATAAAACTGATTTGGAAGGTGCCCATAAGACTGGTCTTATTTAAAACACTAGCATGCATTTTTTGACTATTAACTCTGGTGACAACCCTGGCAGTGTTTCCTGTGAGTCAGACGGTGTATCAGACCTTAGGGTGAGACAGTCCATCTTTCACCTTTGCGTTACACAATAACACACACAAAAATCCAACCCTATTCCAGAGCAGTGATGACCAAAGACCCCGAATTCTCTGATGATTTGATTTTAACCTAAAGCTCTAAGATGAAAGTGTTGGAAAGGGAATGAAAAGAAACAAATTAGGATTATTAGAAATTCTCAGTTTCCCTGTACAATTAAGCAAAGAAGCAGGGTAATGTTGAAATTACTAAATCTTTATCCTTGTTCTTTTACCAAAAATATTACTACAATCAGATCTCAATGATTTTTAAAGTGTCTAAATAGTCTTTTTTTCATTATCATTATGATAAACCACATTTCCAAAGGTTTGTCATTTATGCAAAATCCAGGCTGATTTTACATCTAAAACCTCCTATGAATGACACTATTTTAAAGCTCATTTTATGACTCAGAATTCAAACCAATAAAAATCAGAGTCAGAGCTGTCCTTCTCAATTATTAACAGTTATTTGAAAACAAAGCCAGACCACTCCACAAAGTAAAATCATTATTAAAATAAATAGCTGAAAAATAAGGTTTACATTAATTTATGTCTTACGTATTATACCAGCATTAGGAAGTTCCCAAAGCAGTAAGTAACAGATGAATTAGATTTTGAGTAAAAGCATTTCCATTCAAGGTTAGCGTCATTAAAGATTTTTACCTTTTCACATAGTAAAGCCATTAACCGTCTTCATCTAAATTTAGTTCTAGAGGTTGTGACATTAGAGTAAATCTAGTTTAATCACACTGGTAGTTTTACATGTAAATTGTACTCCGAGAATTACAGCATTAGAGACTCATTAACCAAACCAGTGATAGGCATTCCCTGCAGAATATGGGATCCCTAATGAGCAATAATTCGGATGCTAAATGAGAATAAATTACCATGCTAACAGTTCTTTGAACACAAGTTGCTTTTAAATATATCTTCACTAAGCAGAATATATACATGTAAATTGTACTCCTTTATGGAAGTGAATTAATCGTTTCAGTGCAGAAAATCAAACGTGTCAAAATAAAGCCTGCATGACTGGCCCTTTAAAGTTTAATTTATTAGGACAGTTCCCTTAGAAAGAAAGAGAATGACACTTGGTTTGAACTCACTCTTCACTATTACATGAAGAAGGTTGTAGTCTGAATTTACTAGGTCTTAGCCCGAGGGATTGGTGTTTGCTATGGCAACTGATAAGCATCTTGGAATTTGGAGCTTTCCCTTAGCTCTCAAGCTTGGGCAACCAGCACCTCTGTGCACAAACATTTTCTTGACGTGGAAAGAAAAAACAGGTATGACTAGTTTGGAATTTCTTGTTTCTTTTCAGGTTAGTCTTGTCTGGTCTTGGTTCAGAGTAGAGGTAATTGTCTCTCAGGCTGGATACAGAGAGACCCTCATTATTATTATATCTTTAGTCCATTAGAATATTAACTAAATTAATTATCAGGTCTCCTCCCAGACTTGATCAACAGAAGAAAAATTTTACCTGTCTATCAATAAATCACATACCCCATTTACTTCAAAAATTTAGTGTATTATTAAAACGGTGGTTAGACCGCACCTGGAGTATTGCATTCAATTCTGGGCCCCTCAGTTTAGGGATGATCTTGAGGTGCTGTAATGAGTCCAGAGAAGGGCAGCTAGA